>SNVD02015475.1:0-11625 GCA_013180625.2 Boswellia sacra | reverse complement strand
TAAGAGATCTTCAAAGATTGGAGAGAACATCCGATCAAACCATCGATTAGGTTTATACCTTCTGCTCCTGTGAATTAATACAGGATCAAATACCATCGCTATTGGATATAGGTTGAACAATAGACAATAGGAATAGTATCCTAGAGGAGAAGCTTCAGGTATGACTGAATGACCCCAATTTGTGTCTTCATCATGGACCACATGAAAATTTTGAGAGATCTGGTAGACCGTCTCAAAAATTTGATCTGGATTTGGTGAAGGAGAAAGCAATTGAAATCTCCTTACTTCTGTGCTAGGACTCATCATGCATTGATATAAAAGATCCCATGTTCTTCCAAAAGTTTTGTCTGATTTTTCTGGATAGTCACGTGCATAAAACACCCGATCTTCAATATCTGTTTTGATTTCTGGAGGCAAAAGAGAACAGAATGATGGAAGATCATAAAGGAATTCTGTTCCTTTCATTTTTGTTAGACCTGGTGGTTCCATTATTGTTTTGCCTTTGTAATCTTCAATAGTTTGAGGAAGTTTTCGCCTTCTGAGACCTTCCTGTCTTCTTTCAAAGGCATCCTGACCCAGCATGTATGGCTTAGATGAACTGGAAGCCATTGTTATAACTTGAATAGGTCTAGGAATTGGTCTGGACAGAAAATCTGCTAACACTTTTGATTCACCTTTGATGTAGCGAACCTTGAACTTGAATCTCGAAAGAGACTCTGACCATCTAGCGAGTTGAGGATCTGGAATCTCGCCTTCTCTTCTTCTAAGCAATCCCTCGAAATATTTGTAGTCTGTTTCAACCACAAATTCCTCAAGAGAGAGATGAAATTGAATTTTTTTGATAGCGTTGATGACCGCTAACACTTCTTTCTTGGATGAAGGATAGTGTTGTTGAGAGTCTGAGAACTGCCCGGATTTATATGCACAAATTCTTCTGTAGCTCCCTTCTTGTTCAAGTAGCACTGCTCCCCAAAAATTGTCACTTGCGTCAGTCTGAAGGATGAGTTGTCCCGTGTCAGGAATCTTTAAAGGAGGAAGAGACCTGCATTTTTCTTTCAAATCAATTACAGCTTGTGTCGCTTCGTCAGACCATGCTTCTGCTTTCTTCCTTATATGCCTTGAGATTTTGCTAGTGTATCTGGACAAATTCTTTATATAATCTCCTGCATAATTGACGATTCCCCAGAATTGTTGAATCATCTTTCTGCTTGTCAACTTGTCAGGGAACAAGAATATCTTTTCAGCAATATGTGGCATTGGCTTTGTGTAGCCATCCTTGATATGTAATCCAAGGAAATCTACTTCTGGGATTCCAATGAACATCTTTCTTTCGGATAAGACCAAGCCATGCTCAAAAGTTAAACTCTTGACCTGTTTAAGATGCTGGACATGATCTTCGTCATTATTGCTGAAGATAAGGACATCATCAATGTATACAAGACAAAAGTTAATTATGTCTTTGTACACGTCATCCATTCTGTGCTGATATTCTGAAGGAGCATTCTTGAGACCAAAGGGCATCACATTCCACTCATAGTGACCATGTGGCACAATGAAAGCTGTTTTGTAGCGATCTTCTTTTCTGACTCCCACCTGCCAAAATCCTGACTTCATATCAAAATTTGAGTAGATCTTTGACTTAGCCATTCTCTTTAAGAGACAAATCTTTCTTGGAACAGGATATCGACTATCTCGCAAACATCCATGTTAGAAATGAATTCCCCAATGAGTCGGCCCTTGGCAATTCATCCTTCCATGAACCTATACAGTCCCAAACCACTCTTTTCCCTTAACCACTCAAATTTGCATTACAGCTCACTGGTAATGTATAATCACTCAGCCCAAACTTTCAAGCAAATCAGCTCGTTTTTTCTCCAAAATGGATAATTATTATGAGCAGAGTAACAAGCCTCAACACTGTCCATACAAGCCAAAGAATAGAAAAGCTCTGTCTGCTGGCAGCAACCTACCTCAGTTTCTTTTCCAAAGAATCAGTTTCCTATCTATCCCTGTGAAAAGTGTCAGCTGGATGGCAAGAATCCTAGATCTTGCACTCATAAGCCCAGAACTCATTTTCTTCCTAGATCTCATTCAGTGAAATATGGCGGATCCATCAATATGTTCAAATTTCCAGAAAATGATTTTGTCTCTAATGCCTCTGGAAATTACGTTGCTGGAAGCTGGGTTGTTCAAAAGCTTGATCCAACAGAGTTTGGTCCCATTGAAAAGGCGGTCAACTGGCACAACACTAATGCTCTACAACAAAACAGAGCGTTAGAAGCCATTGCTGAGCAGCAAGAGCAGATTAAGCAAGAACTTCAAGAGATACGCAGACGACTGAAGAAAGTTCACAAGCTAACAGTCAAACAACTTTCAGATGCTCATGAAAAACCTCGTCCAATCAACATGATTGTCTGTACTGGAGTTGACAGTGACTATTTTCTTAATCAAGTTCGTGAAGAGCAGCGAAGATTCTTTGAGCAAAAGAAGAAAAAGAAGATTTCTTGGAAGAAAGATAAGCCAAGAAAGAATTCTGATATTTGGGAAGAAAGTCCTACGGGCAACAGTGTCAAAGGCTTTTGGAGAAATTACGAAATGCCACATGTGCAACCATGGCCTATTCATACCTCTGGTTGGGATGATGATCAATCTGGTTCTACATCAGATGGATCAAACAATTCCTCTGAATCTTTATCTTCCTCAGTTGCTGAACCGGTTATGATGGAGCAGCCACATATTCCTGCAAATCCGACATATGTTTATACTACTGGTAGATTCAGACAGAGAACTCCTCAGTTTAAGCCAGACATGAGCAGAGGAGAAACATCAGGAGTATCTTCTTCGGCAAATGTTGGTGAAAACCAAAATCAAGAAAATCAAGAAGAGCTTGATGTTCAAATTCAGGTGCCAAACGCTCCAAATGTAAAAACTTTTTGGAATATTGATGGTCTAAAACTAGAAGAAAGACCAGCATATTTTGAAAAGATTTTAGCTTGGGCAGAAGGAGAAATACAACGCGCTCCACATCTTAGCAAACGAGCAGTCACTCTTCGACTTGTCTCAGGATTTCTTGGATCCTTGAGAAGAGGGTGGGCAGATACATTTTCTGTGGCAGAAAAGGAGTATATCCTTAGTCATGATCAACCATATAATGAGTTAATCAGATATATAGTTGCTCATTTCTTTGGTACGGGAGAGCGAGAAAGCGAAATTGCTGAGAAGGAATATCTTCAGAACAAGTGCTGTGATGTCCAAATGCTTGAGCAATATTTCCTCACACAAGAATCTCTCTACTTCAAATTTAACAACCAGTCGGATACAATCAAAAGAACTTTTGTTCTTAATATGCCAGGTCCAGTAGCAGAGATGCTTGAAGCAAAACTAAAAGCAGATGGGATAACTGATCTTGCACCATACAGCCTCGCTAGTCTCTATCAGTTAGCAACAGAAGTGATTCAAACTCATTGTCGCAATCAGGATCTCAAAAAGCACATGAAACAGATTGAGAAAACTTCTCTTACAAAATACTGCAACAAAAAGCCGCAAGAATTTGGATGTTCTCATCTATCCCATTGCAAGTGCAAAAAAGAGAAGAATTCTAAGAAAAACTTTGCCAAGTCTTGGAAGCAGAGTATAAAGACTAAGTATCGTTTTGTCAAAAAGCGAAAGTTCCCAAAGCAATCAGTCAAATGTTTTATTTGCGGAAAGAAGGGACATTTTGCCAGGCAATGCAAGCAGAAAAAGAAAGCTCCAATCAGACTTCTTCAACTTATCAATGAGCCAGAATTTTCAGATGAATGGTATTAATGGTCAGATGATCCAGAAGATGCTTTGTTCTCAATAGAGGTCCAGTCAGATGATTCAGAAGATGAAACCAGCAGTGCATCAGAAGTTATCATGAATATTCCTCGTGAGGTACCTATTAATCTTACTATGCAGTCAGGTCCAATTTTTTCGCCCATATGTCAAAGTGGTAATTCAAATTTCTGATCAAGACCAAGTTGCTCTCTCTGTACTCATTGATACTGGAGCAGTTTCCTCAATAATCCATAGCAACTGTCTTCCAAAGTCTCTATTTATTCCTACAGCAGTCCGATTTTCAGCCGCTAGTGGAGATTTGTTTCAAAGCAGCAAATGCACTAGAGCTATTAATCTATTGCCATTTCATAAACGGCATAGCTTTTTTGCGTTTGATCAGTCAAGCGAAGATCTATTGCTTGGGATGGATTTCCTAAGTATTCTCTCTCCATTCACTTTTCATCCTGAAGGATTTGCATTCACTATGCTTGATCCTGTTACTCAGAACTCTCGTTCTTGTCTTTTACCGTTAAAGAAAGGATTAAAAGTCTAGAGCTCGTAAATGACAGTTCTGAAGATGAGTCGATTCAAGAATATCGGCATGATTACCATGATTGGCTTCGCAAGCAAGGAAGAGCCAATGAGATTCAGAATCCTTCACCACCTTGGGAAGATCTCGATGAAGGATGGGAAGATTGGCCACAGCCACAGCTGCCTAACGAACCAGTTGATCCGCAACTTCCACCAATCAATCAAGTTCCATGGCAGGACGACTTCTTCTTCGACAATGATGAAGATTAAAGCGGAAGCAAAGTGGACCCGTCAGCGGAAGCAATGGTGACATAAAGCAATAAAGCATGATGTGAGTCATGCTAGTGTAATGATGTTGTATTGTCTTTATGTGTGAGTCATGTAGTGAGTTGTCCAGTGTTATGATGATAATGATAAGGTGTGAGTTGTAAAGTAGTGTATACGTGTAAAGGAGATTCCTTAGAGATAAGGAAGCATCCTAGCATAGTATCCTGGCTTGGCCTATATAAAGGATACTTGGGCTTTGTATTGGGACACGTAATACTAGCCGAGTCTCTCGTGTGTCTATCCCTTGTGTAATCTCTTTCTCTAGTAATAGAATCAGAGCTTGTACTCTGAGCCTAGTTGTTGTACTCTGAGCCTAGTTGTTTTAATGGTATCAGAGCCTATCCTCCCAAAAGGAGTTGAAGTCTAAGGTTCAAAATAATAAAGTTCTCTCAGTTCGGCCCTGCCGTCGGTTGAATTTTATCATTTTGATATCTTATGAATTTCTGAGTTAGCAGTTGTGATTCAGTTAAGGCTATCCAGAGTGAAGAAATATAGATTGAGGATACTTTTCTATTGTGGTGTGAATGCTCGAAAAGAAAGCCAAGGTGGCGTGAGAAAAAGAGCTAATATCCACAAGAAAAGTTATATCTGTATTCTCCTTTTGTAGTAAGACCCTGAGAGGCAACATAAGGACAATGGATAACCAAGAGATAGCAACGACTGAATTTGCAAAGTCTTCTTCAGAAGTTCCTTCTTCTTCTAGTTCGGTCACAAACTTTCATTATGAGGCAGAGTATTAGTCAGATACTAAACCCAATTCTCTACAACCCTTTCATCTAGATCCTCTTAATCCTTATAAGTTCTATGATGTCAGTGTTCTTATTCCTAAACTAAAAAACCTTGTTCCGTTTAGAACCCCTAAACTCAAGTCTGTGTACAAGTCCTCGGAAGTGTCCGTCCAGTCTATTTCTTCAAGTTCTTCAAAAACCTATCTTCCTATAATTTCCGCACCAGATATCCAAAGATACAGTCGAGAAGGCTACCGTGGAATTCATCTGGGAGCAATTCGAATAGGATTGCAACCATTATTCCTTGGTGGTAAAAATGTTACTTGTTTCATTGCAGTTCTAGATACTCGTTTGCAGTCTTTTGAAAAAGCTTTGATATCAGCTGTTGAGGTAGGTCTCAATCAAGGTCATGTTATCATACAAGTTGAGCCTAACTTTACCCTTGATATTTCCAAGCCTACTTTGCCAAACACTATCAAAGTCATGATCCAGTTACATGGATTAGAAATGAATCCCAATGAGTCAGCCCTTGCAATTCATCATTCCATGACCTATAAAGTCCAAACCCATCTCTTTTCCCTGAACCACACAAATATGCCAATTACTAGACTCACTGGTAATGGTATAATCATTCAGCCTCAGACTTTCAAGCAAAATCAACTCGTTTTTCCCCCAAAATGGATTAATGAGTATGAGCAGAGTAACAAGCCTCAAACTGTCCACGACAAGCCAAAGATAGAAAAGCTGTCTGCCGGTAGAACCTCATTTTCTTTTCCAAGAGAATCAATTCCTATCTATCCCTGCGAAAAGTGTCAGCTGGATGGCAAGAATCCTAGATCTTGAACTCATATGCCCAGAACTCATTTCCTTCCTAGATCTCATTCAGTGAAATATGGCGGATCCATCAATATGTTCAAATTTCCAGAAAATGATTTTGTCTCTAATGCCTCTGGAAATTATGTTGCTGGAAGCTGGGTTGTTCAAAAGCTTGATCCAAAGGAGTTTGGTCCTATTGAAAAGGCGGTCAACTGGCACAACACTAATGCTCTACAACAAAACAGAGCGTTAGAAGCCATTGCTGAGCAGCAAGAGCAGATTAAGCAAGAACTTCAAGAGATACGCAGGCGACTGAAGAAAGTTCACAAGCTAACAGTCAAACAACTTTCAGATGCTCATGAAAAAACTCGTCCAATCAACATGATTGTCAGTACTGGAGTTGACAGTGCCTATTTTCTTAATCAAGTTCGTGAAGAGCAGCGAAGATTCTTTGAGCAAAAGAAGAAAAAGAAGATTTCTTGGAAGAAAGATAAGCCAAGAAAGAATTCTGATATTGGGGAAGAAAGTCCTACGGGCAACAGTGTCAAAGGCTTTTGGAGAAATTATGAAATGCCACATGTGCAACCATGGCCTATTCATGCCTCTGGTTGGGATGATGATCAATCTGGTTCTACATCAGATGGATCAAACAATTCTTCTGAATCTTTATCTTCCTCAGTTGCTGAACCGGTTATGATGGAGCAGCCACATATTCCTGCAAATCCGACATATGTTGATACTACTGGTAGATTCAGACAGAGAACTCCTCAGTTTAAGCCAGACATGAGCAGAGGAGAAACATCAGGAGTATCTTCTTCGGCAAATGTTGGTGAAAACCAAAATCAAGAAAATCAAGAAGAGCTTGATGTTCAGATTCAGGTGCCAAACGCTCCAAATGTAAAAACTTTTTGGAATATTGATGGTCTAAAACTAGAAGAAAGACCAGCATATTTTGAAAAGATGTTAGCTTGGGCAGAAGGAGAAATACAACGCGCTCCACATCTTAGCAAACGAGCAGTCACTCTTCGACTTGTCTCAGGATTTCTTGGATCCTTGAGAAGATGGTGGGCAGATACATTTTCTGTGGCAGAAAAGGAGTATATCCTTAGTCATGATCAACCATATAATGAGTTAATCAGATATATAGTTGCTCATTTCTTTGGTACTGGAGAGCGAGAAAGTGAAATTGCTGAGAAGGAATATCTTCAGAACAAGTGCTGTGATGTCCAAATGCTTGAGCAATATTTCCTCAAACAAGAATCTCTCTACTTCAAATTTAACAACCAGTCGGATACAATCAAAAGAACTTTTGTTCTTAATATGCCAGGTCCAGTAGCAGAGATGCTTGAAGCAAAACTAAAAGCAGATGGGATAACTGATCTTGCACCATACAGCCTCGCCAGTCTCTATCAGTTAGCAACAGAAGTGATTCAAACTCATTGTCTCAATCAGGATCTCAAAAAGCACATGAAGCAGATTGAGAAAACTTCTCTTACAAAATACTGCATTTGGATGTTCTCATCTATCCCATTGCAAGTGCAAAAAAGAGAAGAATTCTAAGAAAAATTTGCCAAGTCTTGGAAGCAGAGTATAAAGACTAAGTATCGTTTTGTCAAAAAGCGAAAGTTCCCAAAGCAATCAGGCAAAAGTTTTATTTGCGGAAAGAAGGGACATTTTGCCAGGCAATGCAAGCAGAAAAAGAAAGCTCCAATCAGACTTCTTCAACTTATCAATGAGCCAGAATTTTCAGATGTATGGTATTACTGGTCAGATGATCCAGAAGATGCTTTGTTCTCAATAGAGGTCCAGTCAGATGATTCAGAAGATGAAACCAGCAGTGCATCAGAAGTTATCATGAATATTCCTCGTGAGGTACCTATTGATCTTACTATGCAGTCAGGTCCAATTTTTCGCCCATATGTAAAAGTGGTAATTCAAATTTCTGATCAAGACCAAGTTGCACTCTCTGCACTTATTGATACTGGAGCAGTTTCCTCTATAATCCATAGCAACTGTCTTCCAAAGTCTCTATTTATTCCTACATCAGTCAGATTTTCAGCCGCTAGTGGAGATTTGTTTCAAAGCAGCAAATGCACTAGAGCTATTAATCTTTTGCCATTTCATAAACGGCATAGCTTTTTTGCGTTTGATCAGTCAGGCGAAGATCTATTGCTTGGGATGGATTTCCTAAGTATTCTCTCTCCATTCACTTTTCATCCTAAAGGATTTGCATTCACTATGCTTGATCCTGTTACTCAGAACTCTCGTTCTTGTCTTTTACCGTGGATAGAGACTGTCTCTTATACACATCTAGATGTGTATAAGAGACAGGTTTGAAACAGAGCACAAAGAACTTCTAGAATGCTGTGGAGATGTTCCAAACAAGTTCTGGTCTCGAGAACAATATTTTGTTTCTCTCCCTTAAAAAGACAATTGGGAGATGCCACATCAAACAGCTTCACATCCAGGATTACCACATGATGAAGATCTTTGCAGAGAAGAAATCTCTGAACTTCTCAAAATAAATCTCATCAGTCCTTCAAAATCTGAATGGGCAAGTCAAGCTTTCTACGTCAACAACAGAGCTGAGTGTGTTCGTGGAAAGAAAAGATTCTGTATTGATTACAGAAAGCTCAATGACTGTTTGCGAGATATTCGATATCCTGTTCCAAGAAAGATTTGTCTCTTAAAGAGAATGGCTAAGTCAAAGATCTACTCAAAGTTCGATATGAAGTCAGGATTTTGGCAGGTGGGAGTCAAAAAAGAAGATCGCTACAAAACAGCTTTCATTGTGCCACATGGTCACTATGAGTGGACCGTGATGCCTTTTGGTCTCAAGAATGCTCCTTCAGAATATCAGCACAGAATGGATGACGTGTACAAAGACATAATAAACTTTTGTCTTGTATACATTGATGATGTCCTTATCTTCAGCAATAATGACGAAGATCATGTCCAGCATCTTAAACAGTACAAGAGTTTAACTTTTGAGCATGGCTTGGTCTTATCCGAAAGAAAGATGTTCATTGGAATCCCAGAAGTAGATTTCCTTGGATTGCATATCAAAGATGGCTACACAAAGCCAATGCCACATATTACTGAAAAGATATTCTTGTTCCCTGACAAGTTGACAAGCAGAAAGATGATTCAACAATTCTTGGGAATCGTCAATTATGCAGGAGATTATATAAAGAATTTGTCCAGATACACTAGCAAAATCTCAAGGCATTTAAGGAAGAAAGCAGCAGCCTGGTCTGACGAAGCGACACAAGCTGTAATTGATTTGAAAGAAAAATGCAGGTCTCTTCCTCCTTTAAAGATTCCTGACACGGGACAATTCATCCTTCAGACTGACGCAAGTGACAAATTTTGGGGAGCAGTGCTACTTGAACAAGAAGGGAGCTACAGAAGAATTTGTTCATATAAATCCGGGCAGTTCTCAGACTCTCAACAACACTATCCTTCATCCAAGAAAGAAGTGTTAGCGGTCATCAACGCTATCAAAAAATTTCAATTTCATCTCTCTCTTGAGGAATTTGTGGTTGTAACAGACTACAAATATTTCGAGGGATTGCTTAGAAGAAGAGAAGGCGAGATTCCAGATCCTCAACTTGCTAGATGGTCAGAGTCTCTTTCTAGATTCAAGTTTAAGGTTCGCTACATCAAAGGAGAATCAAACGTGTTAGCAGATTTTCTGTCCAGACCAATTCCTAGACCTATTCAAGTTATAACAATGGCTTCCAGTTCATCTAAGCCATACATGCTGGGTCAGGATGCCTTTGAAAGAAGACAGGAAGGTCTCAGAAGGCAAAAACTTCCTCAAACTCTTGAAGATTACAAAGGCAAAACAATAATGGAACCACCAGGTCTAACAAAAATGAAAGGAACAGAATTCCTTTATGATCTTCCATCATTCTGTTCTCTTTTGCCTCCAGAAATCAAAACAGATATTGAAGATCGGGTGTTTTATGCAAGTGACTATCCAGAAACATCAGACAAAACTTTTGGAAGAACATGGGATCTTTTATATCAATGCATGATGAGTCCTAGCACAGAAGAAAGGAGATTTCAATTGCTTTCTCCTTCACCAAATCCAGATCAAATTTTTGAGACGGTCTACCAGATCTCTCAAAATTTTCATGTGGTCCATGATGAAGACACAAATTGGGGTCATTCAGTCATACCTGAAGCTTCTCCTCTAGGATACTATTCCTATTGGCTATTGTTCAACCTATATCCAATAGCGATGGTATTTGATCCTGTATTAATTCACAGGAGAAGAAGGTATAACCCTAATCGATGGTTTGATCGGATGTTCTCTCCAATCTTTGAAGATCTCTTAATGCTTACGCTCAAAGGTGGATTTCAAATTGTCCACAAGATGATAGTAATTTTTCAGTTAAGCGATATATGGGGAAGAACAAGAGAACCATTTATCTGAGCCAATTATTCCATGAATCATATGCGTGATGATATTCCAGACGTGTTGGGAAGGATGCTGCACGCAAGAAAAGAGATTGGCAGAGTCTATCAAATGCCGTTGTTATACTGTACTCACAGTTCCTGTTTTCAGACAATGTCTACAATTCACCAGATTCTTCTATAAAGAACAACTAGCTCAGAGTACAAGCTCTGATTCTATACTAGAGAAAAGAGATTACACAGGGATATAGACACACGAGAGATCGGCTGTATTCCGTTGTCCCAATACAAAGCCCAAGTATCCTTTATATAGGCCAAGCCAGGATACTATGCTAGGATGCTTCCTTATCTATAAGGAATCTCCTTTACACGTATACACTACTTTACAACTCACACCTTATCATTATCATCATAACACTGGACACCTCACTATATGACTCACACATAAAGACAAAACAACATCATTACACTAGCATGACTCAACTTATGCTTTATTGCTTTATGTCACATCAAGTCACAACATGTCTATTCACCATTGCTTCCGCTGACGGGTCCACTTTGCTTCCGCTTTAATCTTCATCATTGTCGAAGAAGAAGTCGTCCTGCCATGGAACTTGATGGATTGGTGGAAGTTGTGGATCAACTGGTTCGTTAGGCAGCTGTGGCTGTGGCCAATCTTCCCATCCTTCATCGAGATCTTCCCCAGGTGGTGAAGGATTCTGAATCTCATTGGCTCTTCCTTGCTTGCGAAGCCATTCATGGTAATCATGCCGATATTCTTGAATCGACTCATCTTCAGAACTGTCATTTACGAGCTCTAGACTTTTTATCCTTTCTTTATAGAAGAGATCTGGTGAATTGAGGACATTGTCTGAAACAGGACTGTGAGTACAGTATAACAACGGCATTTGATAGACTTCTGCCAATCGCTTTCTTGCGTGCAGACATCCTTCCCAACACGTCTGGATATCATCACTCATATGATCATGGATAATTGGCTCAA
>SNVD02015474.1:0-11842 GCA_013180625.2 Boswellia sacra | reverse complement strand
GGTAATTTTCCTGAGCTTTGACTCTCAAATTTGCTCATGTTAGTGGCCAATTGTCCCATTTGATTTTCCAGGTTTTGGATACTTGCCCTAGTTTCCTGCTGAAACTGCATTGTGTTAGTAGCAAGTACTTTAACAATGTCCTGGAGATCTATACCTGAGTTTTGTGGAGCTAGTTGTGGTGCTGGTTGTGGTTCCATTTGAAATGATTGCTGCACTCTTGGTTGATTGAAACCTGGTGGCTGATTTGGTATGGCATTTGGAGTGATGGGTTGATGATTACTATAACTTTGGCTTGGTTGTCCTAGAAATCCACCCATGGCATTGGCTTGTTCCGTATCTCCATCTTGCAAAGTTGGACACATGTCGGTTGGATGCTCCGTGGTAGAATATACTCCACATACATAAGATTGATGCATATGTCCTACAGCATTTTTTTTACAAGAGAGGTAAGCTCAGAAAGTTGTTGTTCAATGTTCGGGGTACTTACCTCATTTACTCTCCTTGGTAGTTATGGCTCAAATTGGCCGCTGAATTGTTGGGAGTTTGCTGCCATGTCGCTAATCAAACGTCTTGCAACATTCGGTGTTGTATTAACCAGTGCTCCACCACTAGCAGCATCAATGATACTCCTTTCCATTGGTAGTAGACCCTCATAGAAAAATTGAATTAGGAGTCCATCACTAATTTGATGGTTTGGACAGCTAGCACATAACCTTTTAAATCTCTCCCAATATTCATGAAGTGATTCCCATGTGTTCGTCGAAGGCCATATATCTTTTTAAGTTTATAACTTCGAAGTGGAGTGGGAAAGAATTTCTCTAAAAAGGAGTTTATTATCTCATTCCACGTGGTAATGGTACCCGTGGATGATAGTATAGCCAAATCTTTCGCCAGAATTGCTAATGAGAATGGAAAAGCTCTCAATTTTATTTGCTCCTCAGACACGCAGTTGGCTTCATACTTGAGCATACCACATGACAATGTTCTCTGAAGGTATTTGATAGGATCCTCTCCTTGCAAAAACCATGGAAATGTAGGCAAGAGATGAATCAGTCCAGATTTAAGTTCAAAATCTATCTCAAAATTGGTGCTTATGCATAGAGTTTGTTGATCAATAATTGGAGCCGCTAACTCCTTAAGAGTCTGATCGTTTTCCATCGCCATTGCTTCCGATTCAGATTTGATTGAACTGCAAGAAGATGGGAGGAAAGTGTGTCGTGCAAGGTCAAATTCTGGAGGTGGAGTTGAAATTGACCGATTTAGCCTTAAATTCGAGGATTGGAGAAACTCCTTAATTCTCTTAAGTCGTTGATCCGCTTCTACCTCGGACATAAAAGCCTAAACACAAAACAATCAGGAAATAACAATCAAGAATCAGTAGTAAAAACAGAATAACAAATTGATTAGAAAATCAATCCCCGGCAACGGCGCCAAAAACTTGATGCTTTCGAAACTAGCAAGTATACTAGTCGCACAAGTAATAAAGTGATAAGTAAGATATCGTTCCCACGAGGATTGATTCTAATTGAATTTGTTATTCGAAAGCGAAAACAGAATAAATGGGGGTTTTGTTGATTGATTAACTAAACTCAAATCGAAAGCAAATGAAGAATAATACAATGCAAAGTTAAATCAATTGAGAGATACACAATGAAAGACATCTGGTTAAGGGATTATTCTCTACCACAAGATATGGATTTGCGAATTAATCACAGAATTGTCATCCAATTACACCATTGAAATTATCAACCGTAGATAACAACAAGCTCTGTTATCCCAATCTTTCCTTACTTTGTTGTTAAATAAAACAGGCTCTTTATTTAATCTCTATCCAGTAAACAACCTAGAACAAGCTCTCTAAATTTAATTCAATGGATGCATTACGATAAGAAAGATAGGTTGATCTAAGCAATAAAACACACAAGCTCGGATTATTTAACTTAGGTTGTATTCTCCAATTGCAATCTCTGATCACAATTTTGCTACTAATGATTAGAAATTCAAGACAATTACGGATCAAGATTTCTAGTCTAGCAATAAATCACAACCAGATTATATTCAGTTGGCCACTCAAATACAATCAGCAAGCAATCATAAGCATTAAATATGGGAGAATACAAGCAACTTCAATTAGAGAATTGGATAACAATTCCTTACACAATCAACTTACAAAAACCATATCAGGGGCTTTGAAATCACCCTCAACCAATTCAGATTCAGTTACACATGTTTAAAAACGTGGTAAATATAATACAACATGGAGACATTCTAGAAAATGAAAGGGAAGGGAAAAATTAGCAAATTTGATGTAATTCTCTTTGGATTGTAGTTCTTCCTCTTTCCAAGCTTCCTTTCTCCTTCAAGAACTCCAAGAGATGAAAGAATTCCAGAGCTGCAGCCTCCACCACGTTCTCCCCTCTTCAAGTTATGAAATAAAACCCTAAAATGTGTTTAAATACTCTGCTACAGTAACGTGCTACAGTGTCCCGTATTATACATGCTACAGTGATGTGTTGAATTACATTTCTACACTTCTCACACTGTTTTGATTACAACTTTCGGTACACTGAATGGATTCATAAACCGTAAATTTCTCCAAAAAGTAGACTGCGAGAGCTTTTCAACGGTATATGATATGTTATCGGGTTCATTGTATATCAATAAAATTAAATCCGAGAAGATGGTGACTAGCAGAGGTGAAAATGAAGGGCTTTACTCCATTTTTGTGCAAGTTGCTCCAAAACTCCTACAAACATCAAAACCACACAAAAACATAAAAATACCAAGGAATATAGCAAAGAAACATGGACGAATTGATATGAAAATGATATATAAATAGACACTTATCAAAGCTTTACTTGATCTTGGTGCTAGTGTGAATTTGCTTCCATACTCGGTTTTTCAAAAACTCAATCTAGATGAGTTAAAACCAACTTCTGTGACTCTTTTGCTTGCTGATAGATCAATTAAAGTACCAAGAGGAATAGTAGAAGCTATGTTAGTTCAAGTCGATAAATTCATTTACCCAGTGGATTTTATCGTCTTGGACACACAACCAGTGGAAGTAAGCAATTCAATTCCTGTTATTTTAGGGCATCCATTTCTAGCTACTTCTAATGCTTCAATTAATTGCAGGAATGGAGTCATGAAGCTATCATTTGGGAACATGACATTAGAACTTAATGTTTTTAATATGTGCAAACAACCAAATGAAGAAGAAGATGAAGTTGATGAAGCCAATGTAATTGAATCTATTGTGGAAGATCACATCCAAAAAGGGAGTTCTTCTGACCCTTTGGAAACGTCTCTAGTGAATTCATTAGAATCAAGCATGGAACTAGAGTCTGATCTTTCTGATATATGTTCTTTATTGGATTGTGCACAGGTGATGGAAAAAGGCTCAAAATCAAGATTTGAAGAATTGGGGCAAATGAATGAAAAGGAAGATGAAGCTCCCAAGCTAGAATTGAAGCCCTTACCTGAAGGACTGAAATATGCATATCTTGGGGAGAATCAGACATATCCGGTGGTAATTTCTTCATCCCTCACATGCGAGCAACAAGGTAAGTTGAAAGAAGTGCTTAAAAGGCATAAAAATGCAATTGGGTGGACTTTAAAAGATATAAAAGGCATTAACCTTTAATTTGCACACATAGAATACATTTAGAGGAAAATGCCAAAACATCTCAACAACCTCAAAGGAGATTAAATCCACACATGAAAGAGGTCATTAGGGCTGAAGTTCTCAAACTACTTGATGTGGGAATTAGCTATCCTATTTCTGATAGTATGTGGGTAAGCCCTACACAAGTAGTACCTAAAAAAAATCTGGCATCACAGTGGTTAAAAATGAAAAGGGTGAATTATTGCCAACTCGTGTCTCATCTAGTTGGAGGATGTGCATTGATTATAGAAAATTAAATGCTGTCACTAGAAAAAACCATTTTCCCTTACCCTTCCTTGACCAAATTCTTGAAAGAGTAGCAGGAAACCCCTACTACTGCTTTCTTGATGGATACTCAGGCTACTATCAAATCCCCCTTGCACTTGAAGACCAAGAAAAGACCACATTCACGTGCCCCTTTGGCACTTTTGCATTTAGGAGAATGCCTTTTGGACTTTGTAATGCCCCAGCCACTTTCCAAAGATGCATGTTAAGCATTTTCAGTGACATGGTTGAGCATTGTTTAGAAGTTTTCATGGATGATTTAATTGTCTTTGGAAACTCTTTTGATAATTGTCTTGAAATTTTAGAAAAAGTCCTAAAAAGGTGTGTAGAAAAAGGTCTTATTTTGAATTGGGAAAAATGTCATTATATGGTCGCTTCAGGAATTGTTTTAGGTCATGTGGTGTCTTCTAAAGGAATTGAAGTGGATAAAGCAAAAGTGGAATTAATTTCCCATTTCCCTCCACCAAAAACAGTTAAAGAGGTTCGTTCATTCTTAGGGCATGCTAGATTTTATAGGAGGTTCATAAGAAATTTCAGTGCTATATCTAAACCTCTTTGTAACCTCTTAATAAAAGATACTTCCTTTGAATGGACTCAAGAATGTCAAAATGCCTTTGATACACTAATTGGACTCTTAACAACTGCTCCAATTATGCAATCTCCTGATTGGTCTTTGCCTTTTGAATTGATGTGTGATGCAAGTGACTATGCCGTTGGTGCTGTCTTAGGACAAAGAAAAGAAGGTAAGCCTTATTAATATACTATGCAAGTAGGACTTTAAATGATGCACAAATGAATTACACACCAACTGAAAAAGAACTACTTGCAGTAGTATTTGCATTGGACAAATTTCGTTCTTATTTAATTGGTTCTCCCAAAATTGTTTACACTGACCATGCAGCTGTGAGATATTTAATGTCTAAACAGGATGCAAAACCTAGATTGATACGGTGGATCTTATTGCTCCAAGAATTCAACATCATAATAAAGGATAAGAAAGGAGCCGAAAATGTCGTTGCTGATCATCTTTCAAGACTAACGACAGAGACATTAATTGAAACTTCACCTATCAATAATTCTTTTCCTGATGAAATTTTATTTTCTGTCGCTACTGTACCTTGGTTTGCTAACATTGTAAATTTTCTTGCGACAGGGAAAATGCCACCTCATTGGAATGCTCAAGACAAAAGAAAATTTTTTACCAAGGTGAAAAATTTTTACTGGGATGACCCATATCTGTTCAAATATTGTCCAGACCAAATAATGAGAAGATGCATACCCGACAATGAGGTAAGTAGTGTCATTAACTTTTGTCATTCTGAAGCATGTTGAGGACATTTTTCATCTAGAAAAACAGCTGCTAAGATCTTACAATGTGGATTTTATTGGCCCACCTTATTTAAAGATGCACATGCATTTTGCAAAACGTGTGAAAATTGTCAAAAATTGGGATCTATTTCAAAAAGAAACATGATGCCGTTGAATCCCATTCTTGTCGTAGAAATCTTTGACTGTTGGGGTATTGATTTTATAGGACCCTTTCCACCGTCATTTGGTTTTGTGTACATCCTTGTTGCAGTGGACTATGTTTCAAAATGGGTCGAGGCAATTCCATGTCGAAACAATGATCACAAAACAATTGTCAAATTCTTGAAGGAGAATATCTTAAATAGATTTGGAATTCCTCGAGCCATTATTAGTGATGGGGTACACATTTTTGTAATAAACCATTTGAAACTTTAATGAAAAAATATGGAATAACCCATAAAATTTCTACACCTTATCACCCACAAACAAGTGGACAAGTTGAATTAGCTAATAGGGAGATAAAACAGATCTTAGAAAAAACTGTTAACCCAAATCGTAAAGATTGGTCTTTAAGACTTAATGATGCACTCTGGGCTTACCGAACTGCTTTCAAAACATCATTGGGAATGTCTCCTTATAGATTAGTTTATGGAAAACCTTGTCACTTGCCAGTGGAAACTGAACATAAAGCTTATTGGGCCATTAAAACATTTAACACAAACTTGAATGATACTTGCAAGTTACGAAAACTCCAACTGAGTGAACTTGAAGAAATCAGGAATGAGGCTTATGAAAATTCTAACATCTACAAAGAAAAAATGAAGGTTTTTCATGACAAATTTATTGTTAGAAAATCTTTTGAACCTTCACAAAAAGTTCTTTTGTATGATTCAAGGTTGCATTTATTTCCTGGTAAACTTCAGTCACGTTGGACTAGGCCTTTCATTGTTAAAAATGTTTTCCCTCATGGAGCAGTTGAAATTGAGAACCCAAAGAATGGTAATGTGTTTAAAGTTAATGGACAACGGTTAAAACCATTCTTTGAAAATTTTGACCAAACTGAAGAGTCCATTGCTTTAGTCGATCCTTTTTAAGGATTGATTTTTCCCGGTCAAGTGGCGGATACGGTACTCCGTGACATTTAAAGTCGGTTTTCAAGTTCCCTAAAAACTGTTGCTCACCTTGCATCCATTTTCTTCTCTTCTCTCTCATTTTCTTCACATGGATACCATTCTCCTCAAAATTGCAACAAACCATTTTTCCCTCTCTTCCTCAAAATTATTTGCTTAAAATTTACAAAGCTCGCGCAGAGTGACTAAGGATGTTGATATGTAAGGGTATGCCTGCTGATGTACGATGGTTAATTGAAGCAAGGTTCGATTTTCTTATGAATTTTAAGATAATCTTGTTTCTCACATGCCAGGTATGGGTAAAAGCTCTTACGCCAAAAAGTGAAGAGCGAAAATGTTACAAGTTTGTCCCAAATGTGCAAGATGGACTTGTAACCAGCGTTGCCGCTCCTTGGATATTTGTCTAATAATCGAGAGGATAAACTACAGTTCATCAAGAATGGACTGAGTAGGGAGTCTTTGGATGATATACGAGTGAGTCTTAAGACGCATTCTTGTGGACTTGTGCCGCGTGAATTTTTAACAATTGTGACCAATTCCGAGATAGCAGGAACGCTATAGTCTTGGGAATCTGACTCAAACGACCCTGTTTGCCAGTTTATAAGAAAACTGGATGGGAAGCATATCCCCAACTCATAGAAGGTGTTTAAGCCCTTTCTGGACGTAAAACCAGAGGAAGATGTGAGCCACAGTCACAAGTATTTGTACATATGCATGCGTGCCATCATTTTTGAATTTTAATACCTCATAGCTGTCATTTTTGAATTTGTATCTTTTGTTTGACTTATGTGTCTTATTTCATCATCTTTTGAATTTTTATGCATTATTGTCAAATTTTTCAACAAACAAACGAGCTACCTAGATAGATATCATCATTAGCATACCTTTTTGCACTCCATAAATACCACATCTCTTGTTCTCCTCTTCACACATAGTTAGAGCTGTCTCTTATACACATCTAGATGTGTATAAGAGACAGGTCGAATCCAAAGGATATGTGTATTCTGTGGATCTCGACCAGGTAAAAGTGAAGAGTTCGTAGAAGTAGCGAATTATCTTGGTAGGCTACTGGCTGAAGAAAGATTCATGTGGTTTATGGGGGAGGTAGCCTCGGGTTAATGGGTTGTGTGTCAACAGCTGCACATGTAGGAGGTAGTCAGGTGTAGATTATTCCTAAAGCTTTGGCTGTAGAAGCATTGTTGGAAAAACGGTGGGGGATACATGGTCCCTCTTGCATGACCATGGCACATATGCTCATCAATTCAGATGCCTTTATTGCTTTACCAGGTGGCTTTGGCACTCTTGAAGAAATTTTTCAAATTGCCTCTTAGGCCCAACTGAATCTCCATCAAAAACCCATAGGTTTGTTGAATGTTAAAAATTTCTTTGATCCTTTGATAAGTTTTGTTGATGCAGCTGTGGAACAAAATTTTATCCCTCATTCAGCGAGAAATATCCTTGTTTCTGCCACTTCTGCTGGTGAGTTACTTGACAAATTACAAGAAGTTGAGTATGAACCTGACCCAGCTAGTACTCAAATTAATTGGGTAGGAGGGCAAAACAAAAAGTGCAAATTGGATCTGAATCTTCTCCGTTTTATAATTTTTCTCTTTGTCTTTATTTATTTTATTTTTTAGCATGTTATTTTAACGAGTCGTTCCGTCATCTCTCTTGAATAACATAAGCTTCAGGTATGCTCCGATACTTTATCTCTCACATTTAAACATTGAAGGACAATGTTTTCATTTGGTTGGGTGGGGAAGGATAGTAGACATAAGTGGGGAGGGGGGGGGTGGGGGGGGGGGGGGGGGGTGTCTTGAAATTTTATTTCTTGCAAAAAAAAAAAAAGCGAGTTAGTAATTAGATTCAGAGTGCGGTGTAAGGAGTTCAAATCCTCTTGAGACGCATTCTGGGTCAGGAATGGCAGAGTATGGAGGGCCGTTTGAACTCTTGAAACCCATTCTAACCAATTTGTCATTTTATTTTGATCTTATGAACTCATTTTATCTAACTTGATATTATTTAGACTTGATTTTTGAATTTTATAACAGGGAGGTCTTATTCATTTCACTTTGAATTATTCAAATCTATGAGCTCTCACAACCTTATCATTAAAAAAAAAAAATTGTGTGTTTATGTGTATCATTAAGCAAGTATTCATGAGCCTTCTTCACACACACACACATACCTTGATGCATGATTGTGGGTGGCAAAATGAAATGTTGTATATTAGTTCTTGTGTTTTGTTTAGGATAGACAACACAAAGGAAGGGGAAAGTTAAAAAAAAAAAAATAAACAAAAAGAAAAAGAAAAAAAAAGAAAAAAAGAAAAAAATAGCAATTGTGGATAAAGTTTGGTCTTGTAGCATCCTTAATTCGAGCAATTAAGCCCGAGGGGTGCCTTAACACCTAATACCCTAAGACCAACTGGTTTTGGAGCTATTGGCCCAAAGCTCGCTACATGGATTAAGGAGAAAGCTTAATGGGATTGAACATTGCACTATCCATAAGTTTCTAAGCAAAAATAAAGCATCGGTAACCCGAGTCATTAAGCTCGAAGGGGTGTCTTAACACCTAATGCCTTAAGGCCAACTGGTCTGGAAGCCATTAGCCTAAGGTTCGCTACATGGGTTAAAGATGCATTCTTTCAAAAAAAAAAAAACAACACATATATATATAAAATAAATGAATGTCCCCTACCTAAAGTTGTTAGCCTTAATAAATATTAGAACCGATATGGCTTCTTTCTAATAAGCCCCATAGTCATGTGTTGACTGAGCACCAAAAGAAGGTTTATAGATATCTTGACCGATGGGTACATGAGTCATAAAAAAATAAAAAATAATAATAATAATAATTGGTTGAGAGTTTGTTTATTTGGATAAAATCAAGGAGAGTGCAATAATGACCACCTTGGATGTAAAATTCTATAAATTACTTCTAAATAATAACGCTTTAATTGCTAGGGACTAGCAATAAGCTAGTTGGGGGGTGTGATGAACACTTAAATATTCATGTTTAATAAGATTTTAGTTCATCATATTGCATTAATAGTGTCATTAAATTCCTCAACTTAAGCATATTTGTAGCATTTGCATCTTTGGAATTAATTTCTCTTAATTTTGGTTTTGTTATAGGTTCGGTAAAAGGGGCATAACTCTCTATTTATAGATCAGAATGGTGCAATTCTTAATGTTTTGGAAAGCTGATTCAATTTTCTACAAGATTGCATTTCACAAGCATCATCAAATTCGGGATCTTAGTGGACCAAAATTGGGCTTGAAGTGAACCCATCTACAGTCTCGGCCTAGTCTGACCAGGCCTAAGTATTTGGACCGTATCTCTCAAAATACGTATCCAAATTGTGCAAATCAATATGTTCTAGAAAGCTGAGAGAAATATCTACAACTTTCATGAAGACATGTGATTAAAATTCTCAACATTTCAATGTCAAAATTGATGGTCAAAGTTGGTGTCTAATGATCCCAATTGTCAAAGATATTTACAACTAATATTTGACAATTATGCCCTTGTAATTTGACAAGTTTGCCCCTGGGTGTATCTATAAATAGAGGTGCCTTGTGACCCATTGGGGCATCTTGGCCTTGGCTGGAACATTTTGGCTTTGGCTAGGATCTTGTATGGTGTTTTGTGTGTTTATGTTATTAATGAATTTCCTTTTTCTTGCATTTTATTTTCTTTCTATTATAATGTTCTTCTAATTTCTCTTTGCTAAGGTGAAAGGGTGAAACCCTTGATATGAGAATAAGGATTCTCTAACCCTTAATATGTGCTTAATAATCTTAATCTTACAATGTGTATTCAATATGATTTATATTTAATTTCTTAATCAATCTTGACACCACTCGTAAAGTGGAGGTCTTGATCCATGGTCGACAATTCTTGGCACATCAAATGCTTGGATCCTTTCTAGATGATGTATGGTTCTTCCTTACCGACACAAATCTAGGTAGGAACCTTGATTTGTTGTAGACATATGATGATTGGCACATTGGATGCTTGAACCCATTTACAAGAAGTGGTATAAATATTGGTAATGAAACAAATATAATTCATATAACTAAAATGGGTTAATTATCCTTATTTGAAATATCAATGGCGGATCCTCTAACCTTAGCCTTCATTGTTATTGTGTTAATTCCTCTTGTATTTTAATTATTCTATTGTTTTTGAACTTTTTATTTACTATGGTAGGTTCTACCACCTTATGAAATTGTTCTTTAATTTACTATGGTTGGTTATACCACCTAATTCCATGGATGGTTTTACCTCCTCTTGCTTTTTGTTTTATATTTGAATGGTCAGTAATACCACCTACCATCTTACATACTTGTTGATATTATCATGTCACCTCTTTGAATCATCCATATCACATTTGTTTCGCTTATAATTTGTAACGCTTAAATTCCCTTCCTCGTGGATCTGTCTCTTATACACATCTAGATGTGTATAAGAGACAGCTCCTATACTTGGGAGACAATCCTTTTTCGGATTTGTCATACCCCCAATATCTCATATTGCATTATAATTGTACTTGATTATTCTGGATCGTATACCATTCTGAATTGTGATTACAACAAGAAAACATTTTATGTATCATGTATGCATGATGTCTATTTTGATTATCTTTTCTAACTATGTGCTTCTTGCTTGGATTAGACAAGTCGTCAAGAAAATGCTCGTTTGGAGTGAGGGATCAAATCCCTTCAGGCTTAAGTCGCTGCTCCTTGATGCTGACAATAACGATGATGATGAGTGAGCACTGTCATCATCAACTATTCTTTTTCCCTTCTACTTCACTTCACACCTTCCAATGCCTCTTCTCATAATTCAACATGTCTGAGGTTTCCTCCAAGACTCTCCAGCCTCTATTAAGGCTTTTAAAGGATGACAACTGGAAGCAGCTCGGATCCAGTAGTCTTTGCAATATGAAATTCCTTCAGCATGTAAAGCTCGACATCCTCTTTCTCAAGGATTGCATGAACTTCTGGGAGTCTCATGATCATGTCTTTCACTTGAATAGGTAAGAGCTTTACCCCTTGTATGAGGAATTCTTCACCATATTCGTTTCTCATTCATTCAATTCTAATGCCATTGATGTCTTGCCAACTTTTTGACTTTCTAATTTCTACCATGAGTATTTACACTTGTAGTGGTAAAGTGACATTGTCTGCTATCATGTCTTTGCTTGAGATGATGGATAGGAGCACATCTGATTGGCTTCACCTTCTTCAGTTCTTCCTTTATCTTGTGATCATCATTCCTTAGATGGGCCCAAGTCTTACAACTGTTCCCTTGATTCTAGCTGAGATAGTGATTGGACAAGATCGTGTCAGGATGGATCCAAGTCAGAGATTCGGTGGCAGTTTTCTACTTCTTCAGGTATTTTTCCTTTTAACCCTAAACTTTGCCTAAGCCGCCCTTTCAGGTTTTT
>SNVD02015472.1:0-11671 GCA_013180625.2 Boswellia sacra | reverse complement strand
CTGCACGGCCATCGCCGAATGGCCCGCGCCATAAGAGTGCGCCTGTTGCGAGTGCGACTGCGGAAGGGCCGCTCTTCGCTGTTGTTGTTGCTGTTGTTGTTGCTGCTGCTGTTGCTGTTGTTGGAGGTGGTGGTGCTGGTGGCTGAGTTGCTGCTGGTGAGTTTGGTGCGAGTGGTAGTGTTGCTGGTGCATAGGTGAGTGATGGTGCTGCTGCTGCTGATGCTGATGCTGATGGTGGTGGTGGTGGTGGAGGTGGTGGTTGTGATTGCTCGTCGTGGATGTGACGTAATGGCTGTGCTGCTCGTGCGTTACCGGCGACTCGGCGTCGGTGTGGATGTACTGCTGTCTGGGCGCTATCGTGAGCGCGCTGGCTCTGGGCATTGAGGTTGCGCTCGTGTTGATGCTCGGCTGCTGGCTATTGCAGGTCACTGGGTGGTGCTGGTAGAAGTGGTTCAGCTGTTGGCTGGCGTTCGCTACTAGGCCACTGTTTTGCGCCCGGCCAGCCACCGAGTGGGGCGCCATCGGCGTGGCCTCGCACTCTATGGAGCTGCTGGTCATCATCATCATGGCGTCGGCGCTCATGCAGCAGTCCGAAGGATAACCGCCGATCGAGCGACTAATTGATCGGGCGCCGATTGGTCCGCAGGTGGCGCTCTCGGTGTCTCTGTTTCTCTCGCCTTCGCTCTCGCTCTCGCTCTCGCTCGTTCCTCACTCTGCGCCAGTCAAAGGCGAACTGAGGCGAACAGAAGAGAGCCCGCACAGGTGAGACTGCGGCCACGCTCGAGTCCAGTGGAAGGCGAGCGAGAGCAGGATAGTTGGTTACGGCGATCACGCGCATTGCATTGCTTGCAGTCCGGCACAGCCGCAGCTACGCTCGTGGCGGCTGCGGCGGCCGCGATCCGCCACCTATCCGATAGAGCGATAGAATTCGCGCCGGCGGCCACCGCTCATCTTTGATTCGATTCGCGAACACAGCCACAGCAACAGCCTCGCAGCACTCGCGCAGCCCAGAGCCACTCACCTGCCGAGATTGCGCAGTCAGCCACCATCACCAGTCGGCAAGCAACGATGAACAGCGCCCGCACCGCGGGCTTTTTGCGCGCGTGCGCGCGCTACCAACGACGACGACCACGACGACCACGACGACGAGCGGCCGGCGACTGGAAATAGTAGGAAGAGAGCGCAGGCTGGCTTCCAGCTTTGCGCAGCGAGCGCGCAGGTGAGCGCTCGCCAAGAAGACGATGGGGAAGGAGAAGATGGAGACGAAGAAGAAGCCCCCTCGTCTGCCTCACCTGTGGCATCTTCCTGATTCCGCTCGCTCGCGCCCGCGCATGCGAACTAAGCGAGCGCTCACACAGATAGACCAGCGCTCGCCACAGCAGTCGCGCTCGACGCCCTCAACGTTCGCTCTGGCGCGTGGTCGCTCGCTAGACTCTCGCCAGGCACGCGCTCGCGTACGCTATGCTACCTGCGCGCACCACCGAGTCTAGCGATTAATTCTTTCCGGTCACATAGACACACATTCGCCACCACCAATACCGCACTCATGCTCTACGAGACCGCCGACGGGTACCATTCTGGTGGTGCGCTCGTGTTGCTGCAGTTTGGCTGCGATAAGAGAGGATAATGAGCGAGATAAGAGGCTCGCAGAACTATGGCAAACTCTCCCCCGCTCGCACTTGCACTGACGCGCACTCTGCTCGAGCCTTTCGGTTTTCATCGTCGTCATCATCATCATCATCATCATGTCGCTTTGATCGATACGTCACTATAGTTAGATACGCTCGGGATTCACTCGAAGGCACAGTCGGTGCCAGCGAGCTGCTCAATGGGTTCGTCCACACACATACACACACTCACATATATATATATATATAGACATGCACGAGTTAGATTGGCAGCCAAATAAATGTAAGACACACGACACATGACCACATAAGGGAGACACATAGAATCTTCGAAGGAGTGTGTCCAAGTGTGTGCTTGTTAGTGAGTTTCACCTGAGGGTGAATTTTGCCTTTAACGTTATGTGATCGGAGGCGTACACTGTGTTTGGCATCGGGCCCAGTTCGGCCAACTGGTCCTCTGTCAGTAGGTCTTGACAAGTTTCAAGTCGCAACTTGGGCGTATAAAAGATGTAGTCCACTATATCACTCGAAAACGTGGACACGTACTTTCGGCCGTCCGAGTTGTGCGTCGGGAAAACCGAATGGAAGTTCCAATCGTGGTTATAGTCATAGAGGTCGTCGGGATGGCTACAGCGCTCGCCCATTGAGATTTGTTCGTTTTGATCGGGATTGGTCGTTTTGATCGTCGTCATAAAAGTTGGTGTTGCAATCTTTGGCGCGATCTTCCGCCTATTATCAGGTGAGCGCCTAACATTCTGCACCATGTCTTGCCTAGATGGCTTCATGTCATGTTGTACCTGGAGTGGCGGGAAATCATCGCTGTTGTTTATGTCAATTGGCTGAGCATCGAAAAGAAGGTTCCTGACTATATTATCCACGGCCATGTGATTGATTTGGGCGGCTCTCACTCGCTCTGCAGCTTCTCGATCGGTATTCTTCAATATGTAACTAATGACCTCAGAGTCGGGTTTACTGTTGAAATCACCACATAATATGGTCGGATGCTGGCAGTGCTCGTTGCTTTTCTTTATACAATCTGTATTGTTCATATATTCTAGTTCCTCTATAGACTGTTGTTGTTGTTGTTGTTGCTCATTCGGACCTAATCCGCATGATTGCCGTGAAATTTTCTCCAACTCTGACAGGAAATACTTGAGCTGGGCTAGTTTAACATCACTTCGGTGGGGATTGAACAGCAAATGTGTGTTCGCTATGATCAAGTGCGAAGACTCGGATTGAGTCTTTATGCGAGGCTTAAGAACTGCAATGATGCCAACATTGTCACGATTCAGTAGGTGAGCAACATCTGTACGGTTGAACTCTATGCCCCGGTGGTTAAGCAACTGAAATAAGCTAGTCTTGTAGAAGATCGCACAGCCGTCCACTTTGTAGCCGGTCTTCTTTTTGTAGAGACATTCGTAACCCTGAGAGGCCAACTTGGGCCTGTACAATGACTTCAGGTGCTCGGATTCCACCTCCTGCAGACAAATGATGTCTGCCTGATTGCTGATCAACTCCTTAACAATCTTGTGGCCGCGCCGAGGCCACTCGAGATCACATGGATTGCATGCTTTGTATAGGTAATTATGATCTTGTAGCAGGGTTTGTGACAAGATGTTGTGACTGACTAGAGTGAAACGGAAGCGCAGATTGTGAGGCACCATTACGAAAGCGTCGGTGGAGCCGATGGCAAGTGGGGTGTTTCTCTTATGATATGCGCCAACCAGAGGCCGCTAGTTTCGTCCAAAATAGTAAATTCAGCTCTCAGTTTGGAATTGCATCTCGGAAGATACACAGCGACCAAATGACGCCATACATGGATTAGTATGAACAGTGTTTGTCGGATGGATGAAATTGTGCGAATACGACACCACTAAGGTGAGATGTTGACCTCAAAAATAAACAAAACCAGTCATGTGATCAGGTGACAAGCGCGCGCAGTCTCAGTCGCCTCATGATTTGGCCCATGTCAGCATGAATTTATCGACAAGACAATTCATCTTCAGGATACTCATGTAATCTTGGCATGAGTCAATATACACGGCAGATGAATCATGTCATGGCAGTCAGTCACCTTTATATTTCAACTATAATGGTCATCAAAATATTAAACGGCATCAGCGTAGCTATGCAATGGTGGTGGCCACAAATTGTGCCCCTAGTTTGTGACGACCTCGAAGACATTGTCTTCCAGCTCAACTTGATGCTTTTAGGATCAAGGGCGTCAGTGTTTAATGAATATATATATATATATATTTTATAGTTCAGCCACTTTCTGTCATTTGATGACTGAGCCATCTGAGAGGGTGTGGCAGATTTCGTCTAGTAATTCTTAATTGTTTGAGTAAATACTGGACTAGCAGATAAAGCACAAGTCCAATTAATACTGCAGAGAAGAAAACTACGTTGCGCTTGATTGTTGTCGTGTTCCTGCTCTGATATCTACACTCGCAACGAGCGCAAAACTCTTTGAATGTGGATACCTTGGTGTCTTGCTGGAAGTGCGCTCGGACAATATTGTTACAATTGCACTGGTCTGGAAGGGTGTTACCAACGTAGAGCCGTCTTTCTTTCGCCATTGAGACAGCAACTGTGCCCTTGGCGTCTTTTGTGGCAGTCTTATCTTTAGTGCTGTTGCCACTGTTGATAGTATCACTAGGCTGTTGAGACAGTAGAGGGGGACAGATACACTTACATCGTGCATCGCTATGGACAGAGGGTCGCAACTCTTGAGCAATAATACCATCGGACGTCTCTATCACATCTTCGTCGTAGGCATCGTCCACGAGTGATTGAGATTTTGGTACAATCTTGGGAACGATGGTTACAGCCAGTATCACAAAAATAATAACGAAAGACACTATAACACTACATGGACTGGAGGGTGCTAATTTGCCGGCAAACTGTTGATAGTTTGGTATCCGATAGATGATCGAGGAGGGTGTGGGTGAGCCGACTCCAGAGTCGTCCACTTGAAAGGTTTCGATCTTGGTGTCGGTGGGCTCCTCCGCGAAATCAGGTGGCGACCCATAGGGCGGTCTAGTCTTAGATCTGAAGGTGGACTTGGTGGAGTGATTGTTTTTCTGGGCACCACTCATAATCGTTGAGCTGGTGTTGGTGATTAAGTCGTGAACTCTATATGGCAGCGCTTTGTTTGTAGCAGGTCTGACGTACTCGTCGCGCAAGAATAGTTCATTCTCGTCGCATCCTAACTCGATCTCTTCATCCTCATCCCAGAGATCACTATCTTTGCCATTCTCGTCGTAGACTTGGATGTTCTTAGTGCCCAAAAACGGTTCACTTTGGTCCATAACATACGGCTACTTGGAGACGATAGCGATGGTTCTTTCGTCCTCTCTCTCTCTGTGCTTGTCTGTTGGGCTTCGTACGGCTTGTCTAATTACTCGTTACTAAATCGCAGGCGACGAATTGGTAGCCGCTAGTTTGTCATAGTCACGCTCAATATGCTGGATCATTGTTCTAGTTGTTAGGATGCTTGTGTAACTGTGTGAGTATTACTATTATCGGCCTGCGTAGCGAGCGGAGACTGTTAAAAGCTTAAAGGGTGCCGTGATGAGCCACTGATGTTTACTCAGGAAATGCCTTCTTTTGGATCTTTAGGGTGTACTAAACAGAAGTTGCATCGATTAGGCCAATGGCCGATGTCTTGGGGTGAATTTAATCAGAAGTGGGTGAGTTCTGATGGACTTGGACACGGAGTGGAGGTGGCGCCCAAAGGAAAGTGTAAATGTGACGTCGTAGTGTTGGTCCGATCGACGAAGGCCAAAATAGAAACATATGTGCGCGACACTGTCGGCAGCTTCAGATTGCGCTCTCGACTTTAGTGACCAGCGAGCGCATGATCGGCCGAGCCGACCAGCCAGCGCTTGTGCGCGAGCCTTTGTATGCGCAAATCGAAGTGCATCTCGAGCTCTGAATCCCACGAAACTTTAACGACTCCGACGACATCGATCTGTTCCGCTTGACCTGTTAGTGTTGCCCATAGAATTTCTAGCGCGCCGGCTTTCCTGGGCCATCCGCCAGCTCGCTTGCTGAGCGATTTTGACGAACAACGTCCCTGCGTTAAGATCTTCCGTCTTACCGATCTCAGGGGATGGGCGGAACTGCGTCTCTTTTCTCCGATCCCTAAGACGGCGAGTAAGATAATGCTTCCCCCAGCCACCTCCTTCAATTTTGTCGATAAGTGGGCGGCAGGCCTAACTGATGACGGACAAGAATTCCAGAATTCCGATCGGTTAAGCTCGCGGCCGCTCAGTTATACTTCCGAGTGCAGTGATATCCGGTTGGTCTGCAATAATTTTGGGCAGTTCTGCGTGTGCGGCATCCACCAGATGGAAGGGTGTGGCAAACAACTCGCGCCATCTGCCAAACTTGAAAAACGCTTTGTAGAGCCTTGAAAGATTTAGTGTGATATAGCTCTCACGACGAGAGCCAGAGGCTTTGCTGGCACCTTGTGCAGCACGCGGACAGGAGTTGCTGTTCGAGTGGAGGAATGACCGAGCAGGTTCGTCAAGCCTCTCTGCATGGAGGGTGCATTTCGAGATGCCAAGAGGCAAATATACTAGCTTGGAGATCTCGAGCTAGCTAATAAGTTATACCAGACATGTTTTCACGTCTGCGTCAATTCTCGAGCTCCGGACCCTGAGAGGGTATGTTACACTGTTCCAACTACCCAACGAGATGTCGTGTGTAGATATTGTCGGAGATAAGCAGCCAAAGAAAGTGAGTTGAAGTTTGAATCTGATATTTAACAATATTCGCATAAGTCCTGTCGAGGCCCCACTACAGTACAGGACAGCGGTTGGTGAGAATTTCGATTGTGCGCCTCTGAGATGTGTCTGGGCGATGCGGCATTAACGCTGAGCATCGCAGGGCGGCTCCGAGTCCGCGGTGAATCTCGCCTGAAGCGCCTAGCCCTCGAGATGTCAAAAGTACCTGTTGTCCGTGGTCCGTTTGTTGATTCTTCGAAATTGAACTAACTGGATCAAGTGATCTGATCTTGTTTGTAAAAGTCCAACATTGCTCCACACTCATAGAATCCGAGAGATGCCAGTAAGCGGGTTCATTAATACTCACGCTGTGTCCATTGACTCTCTGCTAATGTTCTCATGCTTACATGTTGCATGATGTTAGTGTGAACACATTCTTCATTTCGCTCTCTATTGATATATAGTACACTTACTCGATGCGTACTTAGTGAATTTGCCCAACAGGAGCTATTTTTTTATTTTTTTATTTTGGTAAAATTTATGTTTTATATGTATAAAGAAATTTTTTTGGAGAGACATTAAAGCCAATAGGATAAGTGTTGGCGGAGAAGAGAGATTCTTAATTTGGTTATTTATGATTTGCTTGATTATGACATTTGATTGTCATATTTCTTGTTTTCATAGTAAGAATATTTTATCACTAATCTGTATGATGTATTGATATTCAGAAAATTATACACATATGATATGAAATTACACACCTCTCTTCTCTTGTGTTTTCTTGTTGATTGTTTTCTTCAATAAGAAATATTATTGGTAAAAGTAAAAGACATACTAATGATATGATGAATATATATTTCATAGAGATGTAAAGTGAGAAGTAAAATAATAATTTAAGAAGTAATTATTTATGACAAATGCTATATATATATATATATATATACACACTAAAAGGGACAATATCAAAACTACCCTCAAGTTTGGGCCAAATCTTAACCAGAGGACTACTATGTCATTTCAATCAATCACACTCCTGAAGCTATCTTCAAATCATAGGAAATTATTATCCAACATGTTTGAGAAAACTCTAGAGGACCCCCAGCTTTTGAAAAATGTGCATGAAACACCCAACTCTTAATTATTTTCTGTTAAAATAAATTGATAATGTTGTAGTGCCCTTATCTCTTAAGTGTCTTTATCTCTTAAGTTAAATGTAATACTTTCTCTTTTATCTTTTAAAATTTTAGAAACTTGATAAGTGTTAAGATTCGAACTTGTACCTATAAGTTATAAAACATAAGTTGTACTACCAAGTCAAAGAGATAATTTGATTTTTAATGAACAAAAAATTTAATTTATTTAATCTATTTGAATGAAATGACTTGATTTCTTTATAATTTCTTTCTTTTTTTTTAGAAAATCAAATAGAAAATAGAAACCTAATCAAAATAAAAAAAATCTATTTGATATAGATTTTATTTTTTTAATTTTAATATAGATTTTATATTTTGGTTAGGATTGTGTCATTAGGATTTGCGTGTGGTTGCAATTTAGGTTTAATTGGAATTGAGTTTAATTGTCGTGGATTTTGAATTTCTTTGGTGAATGAGCCATTATTTCATTAACTAATATAACAAAAACAAAAATTAATCAAAGCAACAGAGAAGAGATATTGCCATTTGAGTCCTCCATAGTGCTCTCACCCACATCAGCGCCATCGCCATTACCACCACACCCTTGTCCTCATCCACCACTAACAACGTCGCCATCCAACCCACCATAGAGTTCTCGCCCACATCAACACCATCGCCATCATCACCACAACCCTGTCCCTATCCATCACTGTCGTCGCTACTCAGCAGGTCCACCACCACCAACGCACCCATGTCTTTATCCATCCCTGGTGCCACTGTTATCACCACATCCACCGCCAACATATTCTCACCCACATCAACCCCATCTCCAAACAACCCATATTTGCGTGCACACCACCTAAACAACCATCACTGTGCAACATTTTTTTTTTGGCAACCGAGGTGTCCGAGCCAGCTTACGCACACCACAACTAATCCTCGGGGGAGACTAGCGCGACCACAACCCATTGTCACGATCTCCCGCTTACCTCATGGGAAAAAGCCATTGTGAAGAGTCAAACCCAGGATTTCACCGTTGGCCTTACCAACTCCCTCCTGGGCCGCCCTTACCACTTGAACCAACCCATTATGGGTATCACTGTGCAACATAATAAAGCTTAATATCGAGCCAATAACACCAAACATTCCTACGTGCTGTATCCCTTCATCTTCAATCCAAATGAACCCAATTTTAGATTGATTTCATGAACAACCCATATAGAGTTGGTGTTAAGCTTAAATTTGTGGTTAAGAACTATTGATTGGTACAAGAAAATTTTGAGTTTTGGAGGTTTCAAGGATTTGAGTTGGGGAAGTTTTTAAGATTTTTTTTTTTTTTCATGATTGGTAATGAGCAGAGAGACAGAAGTAAAATTGTGGAAGTGTAGTGATTTCTTTGTCGGCTTGGAGTTGGTGTGCTGTCGGTCTACCAGTCGCGACTGGTCTTACGAAGCCAAGTCACAGCGGCCATGAACTGACCTTGCAAAGTCACAATTTTGCTTTGTAAGGCTGATCACGGTTGACTGTAAATTGACTTCCTCCAATGGCGGCCAGCGATTAATAGTGAGGAATTGAATGTTGAGGTTTGACAATGGAGGGATTAGCGGTGGGAGGCTTAAATGAACGTGAGAGTGGTTTTCCAATTTTTAAATTTTTTATTTTATTTTATTATTTATTTTATTAGGAGCTAAGGTTAAAATAAAATAAATCTCTAACATGGGCAATATTGTCTTTTTAAACTTCTGTTATGGTTTGAATTAATGGATCTGTTAGTTATTGTAAAATTGACAACTTCAATAGTATAATTGATTAAAATACATAATTGTTCTCCGGTTGCGATTAGGCCAAAATTCGAGAGTAATTTTTGATATTGTCCGTATACTAAAATACTATTATAAATACCAAATGGTATTTATGAACTATTAGGGATTGCCAGCTGTCAAATTAATTAAACTCCAAGAATATCAATTAAGCTCATTTAAAATTTGATCATACAAACAAATTTCCAATAAATTATTAATGCATCATGTATAATTTTCAAATATTAGTATACAATATTACTCTCGCCTACCCTCCTAGCTTTTAATGCTCCGCCAATGCATTTCTTTCACCTAGTTTATTTCTTTTTTATTTTTTCTACAACTACTTTACTAGACTCAAATATTAATATCAAGTCTTTACTACTTGAATGTTTTAAGGATAATTTTATATAATATTATAACTAAAAGTCTTATTTTTTAATTCCCTCATATATCTCTCTTCACTTTCAACCATTACAATGTATATATAAACTAAGATTGTTTAAAAATATTAATTAAATAAGTGAGTAATATCACATTTATGAACTTTTTATATAAACTCTTATTATAAATTAATGCAGCATTATTCGTTTATTGACACATTATCACTCGCAATAAATTTCTATATTAACTCTTTTAATCATTTGTCTGTTTGTATACAAAGCTTGTAAGTGTAGTATTATTCTAAATAAATATACAGTATAACTATTTAAATTAAGAGCCATAATAGTATCAATGAAATTTATTAAGATTAATATGTAAATATATACACACACACACACAAAAATCTAATTCATCTAACAATATGACAGATGTTTTAGTTCCTGAAGCAATTGTGAAAATTGATATTTTATTTCTGGTCAAGATTAGTAATTAAAAAAAAAAAGATAATAACATTAACATTCTAGATGCAGAATGTGAGTCTGGCCAATTTCCAACGTTATAAAATTTTATAGAATCCAAATGAACATGATTTACAAAATTCAAAATATCTGTTATATTTAAAAAACAAAGAAATGAGTTTAAATCTTATATAAACAAATCATTGGACTCCAAGACTTCAAATTAACAATTTATGGCTAACTTTTCACTTAATACACACAAGCTAAGTAAATTTTATCTGCTATTGGAATTAGATAAGAATTGGCTAACTATGAATTTGACTTTCGAATTCTAAGATCCTCTTTTGCTAAGGTTTTTGATCCATCTTGTAACTAATAAATCAAAACCAACCAGCCATGTTTAAATCAGAACATAGAAAAAAAGTATATATGCCAATATCGAAATATGCAATTGTAAATACATAATATATGATGGAGATGTGCTCGTACCCTTTGGTGATCCCAAATCACTGCAGCTCCATCTCCTTTTAGGATGATGAATCATGACAAATTAACCAAACCAATCACAGCAACAACGCTAAGAATATGTCATTACAATCAAGGCTTCCTCTCCCACCTTCCCTGATGAGCTCGTGTTACCATTATATATAAGTATATATACTGGTATATAAAATAGGAATCAGGATAAATAGATGATTAATCTTAGGGCGACAGAGCTGGCTCGGATGGTGCTGGCGGACGAAAACAGAACTTCAAAGAAAAAATGAAAAGATTCGCAGAGAAAAGACTATATTTCTTTAATTTTCTGGTGATGTAAACAAGATTTTGGAAAGGGGCCGGGGATTGGCCAAACACTTTAGAATTTCATTGATTCATGATAATTATGCTAGCTACTCATTTCTCACATTGCACACAGCTCATACTTTTTTTGGGTTTTTTTTTTTTTTCCGAAGGTCGGAGATAGCGGTGTCTGAAGTTTCGTGTGGAGTTATATAGCTGAACTTTGAAAAGAAGTAATAACTGAGGGAAGGACGACGGACAACTCTTTAATAAGTCGAAGAATAGTAGTACTCTAAGTTGAATAGCAAAGCAGACCGTCAACATCAGCTTGCCAGGCAAAGAAGGAAAATGATATGTCAAGTCAACTCGTCAAAATTCTATATATGCAAGCTGCAATCATTCTATAATTGCAATCACATTCATTATTTATTGAGATTTTAGTAGGATTCAGCTAACTTCTTGAAAGAACATGCATATTTAATTTTGCCAGCTACACATATAATGGGTTCTATGAGTATAAAATGAGGCATAAAACCACCCATTAATGTGTTAATTAAGCTTACAAATGCTGTGTTATAATTTGATCTTACAGTTTCTCCCACAATTACTTTCCTCAAATAATTGACAGTGTGGTCATGGAGGCGGAGGAGCTTTTAGCTGCAATGAAGACATTGTTGGCAAACTCCCTTGTATAACTACTCTTATATGATACGATATGCATAACATTATTAAATGCCAAATCATTATTATAATATCTTT
>SNVD02015471.1:0-11806 GCA_013180625.2 Boswellia sacra | reverse complement strand
TTTTTTTTAATGTCATTTCTTTTGAGTTTTTTTCAGGTTGTTTCTTTCACCCCAGGTATTATTTTCTAATCTTGGCTTTTAGAGTGGTGGCTTGAAAAGTTCAAGTTCTCTTGAAACGCATCTGTCTCTCTTCAATCCATAGTGGCTGAATAAGGAGGCTAAACTCTAAACTTTTTAGACCCATTCTACTGACTGTTTGTTTGCTGACTTGTGGACTTTGTTATTTCATGAGTAGGTTTATTTTATGTAATTTAGAGTTGTTATGTATTTTTGTGTCTTTACCAGTTCTGACTAAAAAAATTGTGGAAAAATCTGAGAATGGCAGAATATGGGGTTTCCTTAACTCTTCAAACGCATTCTCTCCAAATAAATCTGTAGTTTGTTTATTTCATGTTGTTTGAAGTGTCTTGTTTCTCGTTTTGTTCTTTCATAACTTGGAGACTTTTCGCAAAATTGAGGTAAATATACCACTTCTGGATGCAATCAAGCAAATAACTCATTATACAAAACGTCTCAAGGAGTTATGCACCAACAAGAGAAATTTAAAAGGAAATGAGAAAGTAAGTCTGGGGGAAAATGTTTCAGCTGTACTACAAAGAAAAATTCCTTCGAAATGCAAAGATCCAGGTACGTTTACCATTCCATGCACCATTTGTAGAACCAAGTTTGAAAGGGCTATGTTAGATTTAGGAGCATCTATTAATGTCATGCCATATTCTATTTATGCTTCTTTAAATCTTGGACCTCTTGCGGAAACTGGTATTACCATTCAACTTGCTGATCGTTCTAATGCATATCCCAAGGGTGTTGTGGAAGATGTGCTTGTGCAAGTGAATCAATTGGTTTTCCCAACAGACTTCTATGTCCTTGAAATGGAGGATGAGACATCTCCTAATCCAACACCAATTCTTTTAGGGAGACCATTCTTGAAAACTGCTCGAACTAAGATGATGTTCATGATGGTACTCTCACCATGGAATTTGATGGCGAGGTGATCCGTTTCAATATTTTTGAGGCAATGAGGTACCCTAGTGACTTGTATTCTGTTTTTGCAGTTGATGTTATTGATTCTTTGCCACAACGACATTTGAGTTTTACTTTACAAGAATGGATGAGATATAGTATTGATGTGAGCACCAGGGACAGATAAAATTCTACAGAATCAAGAATTTTCTATATAGAAGGTCCAAAGAAATGGAGGAAATATGCCTGCTCTAGACGAGTACCTATAGCTATAATCACAAACAGGTATGATGTTTCATACATTGAATTGCCTTTATATAATGAGAAACTTCTTCCTTCTGTGATGAAAGCCAATACCTTGGAGCTTAAGCCACTTTCAGATTATTTGAAGCATGTGTTCTTGGGTGACAAAGATCCTTTGCCAATTACAATAGAAATGGGCCTTGCACCACTAAAAGAAGAGAAACGCGTCGGAGTACTTAGAGATCACAAAATAGCTATTGGGTGGATGATTGCTGACATCAAAGGCCCAGCCATATGCATGGACCGTATCTTGTTAGAAGAAGGATCCAAGCCCATTAGTGAAGCATAGCGGAGATTGGACCCTCCTATGATGGAAAAAACGTCGGGCTGAGGACGTTAAACCAAGCGCTTATTGGGAGGCAACCCAATGTTTTTACAAAATAAATAAAAAAATAAAATAAAAATAAAATAAGGTAATAATGATCGATTTTTGTGTCTCGAGGAGATTCCTTTTGTAGGCCATCAAATTGATCAGGTTTTATCTCTCTTTGCCATCTGTCTTATTTGTTTTTATATATTTTTTTATTTGTTTTTAACTTTTGTTTGCTATTGCGTTGTTATCTCTTTTATGTGTCTTTAGTTTCGTTTCTGCTCTTTTCTTTTCCTTTTATTTAATTTGATTATTTTGTACTTTGTGCTCATTTGTTCAACAGCTTGAGGAAACATCGAAACAAGAATTGAAGCCATTGCTTGAAGGTTTGAAGCGTGCATATCTTGGAGAAGAATAGGCTCAAACAGATTACTAGTAATATCTTTCCTTTTCTCCTCTTCAATTGATGCCGATATCTTTCTGTCGAACCTTCGTAAATATTTCCCTTCACTTCCTCAAAATGCTGTGTTTAAAATTTATAAAGTACGGATGACTAGACTTTGGGCGTTGATGCTCCTAAATGCACCTGCTGATATCCGATGGCTTATCGAAGCCAAGGTGAGATTGTCCGGTGAGCCGGACATTAATCTCACAAAATACATGCCTGGTCTAGGAAAGAGCTACTACGCCAAAAGGCGAAGAGCGAAAAGGTTACAAGTATGTTATAAATGTGCTAGATGGAATTGTAACCAGACTTGTCATTCATTAGGTTTTGCGTCCAGGAATAAAGAAGATAAACTTTCATTTATTAAGAATGGTTTGAGTAATGAGTCGCTGGATAATGTTTTGTTAACTCTCGAGTCACATTCTTGTGGACTTGTTCAGCGTGAATTGCTTAATCTATGGACACAATTTCGTGATGAATTGCAGTGTTATAGTCTAGGGAATCTGACTAAAAAACGACCCTGTTTGCCAGTTTATAAGAAAACTGGATGGGAAGCAAATCCCCGACTCATAGAAGGCGTTTAAGCCGTTACTGGACGTAAAACCAGAGGAAGATGTGAGCCACAATCACAACTACTTGTATATTTGAATGTGTGTTGTTGCTGTCGAATTTTATTTCTTTCTTGTTTCGTTTGATCTGATTATCAATGTTGTTTTTGTGTTGTTGTTGTTTGTTGATTTTGTTTTAATTTCAAGTTTTCTTTTTGACAAACCATATGACTACCCTATGGCATAAGTACACGTGGGAGACAAGTGTGGAGGTTTTGTCAACCTCCACCGAAAGTATAACTCTACTTTTCATGCTTCACGTGGGAGACAAGTGTGGTGGTTTTGTCAAACCCCACCGAAAGTGTATGTCCATTTTCCATGCTTCACGTGGGAGATAAGTGTGTAGGTTTTGTCAAACCCCGCCGAAAGCATATCTCATTTTTTCAAATCTTGGGGCAATAAATCTACATCGAATAACCCCCACCGAAATTATGTCTCCATGTATCAAATTTGAGAGTTTTACGTGTGTATATATCCATTCTGTATATTTTCAAAGGTCATTATATAACCTATCTTGCACTTAAAAAGCATAATACCTAACGTGTCTTACACAAGGTTAGAGCACTTGTAGAAATGGAGAAAACACTAATTCGACGATTCCGCAACATATGCGTATTTTGCGGATCGCAATTTGGTAAAGATGGAGAGTTTACCACAACAGCTCTTGATCTTGGTTGGACATTAGCTGCGAGGGGTATTCATTTGATTTATGGAGGGGGTAGTCTTGGGTTAATGGGATGTGTGTCGACAGCTGCATCCCTATGAGGGAGCAAAGTTCTCGGCATTATCCCTAAACCATTAGCTGTACGAGATATCGTAGGCAACACCATGGGGAAAGAGTTACAGGTTTCTAGTATGCATGAGCGTATTGCACATATGGTCATTAAATCTGATGCATTTATAGCTTTGCCCGGTGGTTATGGTACATTAGAGGAGATATTCAAATCACCTCTTAGGCACAGCTAAACATCCATCGGAAACCCATAGGTTTGTTAAATGTCAATAATTTTTTTGATGGTTTGTTGTCTTTTCTTGATCAAGCAGTAGAAAAAAACTTCATGTCACAGTCGGCGAGGCAAATCCTGGTTACAGCTTCAACTGCAGGGGAGTTAATTGACAAATTACAAGCATTCGTTTATTCGCCTGATCCAACAATATCCCGGATAGATTGGTTTGGAGAAGGCAATAAGAGGCGTAAACTGGATTTAACGCTCCATCTGTAATCTCTATCTGTTGGTTTGCTTCGTTTTTGTTTACTTTCTTTTTAGTATGTTTATTTGAGATTTTTCATGTCATTTCTTTTGAGTTTTTTTTCAGGTTATTTCTTTCACCCCAAGTAATATTTTCTAATCATGGCTTTTAGAGTGGTGGCTTAAAAAGTTCAAGTTCTCTTGGAAACGCATTCTGGGATCTCTTACAATCCATAAATGCTGAATAAGGAGGGTAACTGTGTCTAAACTTTTTAGAACCATTCTAACTGACTTGTTTGTGTTTGCTGATTTGTTGGACTTTATTATTTTCTGAGTAAGTTTAGTTTATGTAATTTCGAGTTGTTGTGTGTTTTTGTCTTTATCAGTTTCGATTCAAAAAAAAAAATATCATGGAAAAACCTGAGAATAGCAGAAGAATATGGGGTTTCCAAATCTTGGAACTGTTTGAGTCCTTAATAGCAAACCTTGACTGAAATTGATCCCTAGTTACCCCTTTGAGCATTTGTAAGCCTTTTTCTTTGTTAACTCACTAAAAGATTTCCTAACCTCAAATGAATTTATTCTAAACAGTTTATTCCTTACCTATGAGCATGTAGATCGTTCACAATTAAATTTTGAGCTATGTTCTGGTTTTGGGAAGTTAGAGGAGTTGGGATGTGTCATGAGCAATACAAGTGAGTTCTATTGTGTTTAAAAAAAAAAAACAGAAAAAAAAAACCAATCTGTACTTATCGTCCACGTACTTACACATTGAGGACAAGGTGTTGTTTAAGTCGTGCGGTGATAAGTGTCTATTCTAGTATCATTTTCATATCAATTCGTCGATGTTTCTTTGCTATATTCCTTGGTATTTTTATGTTTTTGTGTGGTTTTGATATTTGTAGGAGTTTTGGAGCAACTTGCCCAAAAATGGAGTAAAACCCTTCATTTTCACCTCTGCTAGTCAACCATCTTCTCAGATTTAATTGTATTGATATACAATGAATTCGATGACATATTATATACCGTTGGAAAGCTCTCGAAGTCTATTTTCTGGAGAAATTTACGGTTTATAAATCCATTCAGTGTACCAAAAGTTGTAATCAAAACAGTGTGAGAAGTATGGAAATGTAATTCCACAAGTCACTGTAGCATGTATAATACGGGGCACTGTAGCAATTCACTGTAGCAGAGTATTTAAACACATTTTAGGGTTTTATTTTGATACTTGAAGAGGGGAGAACGTGGTGGAGGCTTCAGCTCTGGAATTCTTTCATCTCTTGGAGTTCTTGAAGGAGAAAGGAAGCTTGGAAAGAGGAAGAACTACAATCCAAAGAGAATTACATCAAATTGGCTAAGTTTTTCCCTTCCCTTTCATTTTCTGGAATGTCTCCATGTTGTATTGTATTTACCACGTTCTTAAACATGTGTAACTGAATCTGAATTGGTTGAGGGTGATTTCAAAGCCCCTGATATGGTTTTTGTAAGTTGTTTGTGCAAGAAGTTGTTATCCAATTCTCTAATTGAAGTTGCTTGTATTTTCCTATATCTAATGCTTATGATTGCTTGCTGGATTGTATTTCGAAGGGCCAACTGAATATAATCTGGTTGTTGTCTATTGCTAGACTAGAAATCTTGATCCGTAATTGTCTTGAATTTCTAATCCTTAGTAGCAAAATTGTGATCAGAGATTGCAATTGGAGAATACAACCTAAGTAAAATAATCCGAGCTTGTGTGTTTATTACTTAAATCAACCTATCTGATGCGTTCGAAACTAGCAAGTATACTAGTCGCACAAGTAATAAAGTGATGAGTGAGATATCGTTCCCACGAGGATTGATTCTAATTAAATTTGTTATTTTTCAGCAACAATAAAATAAATATGGGGGGTTTTGTTGAATGATTAATTAAACTGAATACGAAGGCAAATAAAGAATAACACAACACAATATTAAATGAATTGAAAATTCAATGAGAGACACTTGGTTAAGAGTTCATTCTCTGCCACAAGATATGAATTTGTGAATTAACCTAGAATTGTAATACAATTACAGCATTGAAGTTATCAACCGTAGATAACAACAAGCTCTGTTATCCCAATCTTTCCTTACTTTGTTGTTAAATAAAACCAGCTCTTTATTTAATCTCTATCCATTAAACAACCTAGAACAAGCTCTCTAAGTTTAATTCAATAGAAGCATTACGATGAGAAAGATAGGTTGATCTAAGCAATAATCACATAAGTTTAGATTATTTAACCTAGGTTGTATTTTCCAATTGCAATCTCTGATCACAATTTTGCTACTAATGATTGGAAATTCATGACAATTACGGATCAAGATTTCTAATCTAGCAATAAACAACAACAGATTATATTCAGTTGGCCATTCCAAATACAATCAGTAAGCAATCATAAGCATTAGATTTGGGAAAATACAAGCAACTTCAATTAGAGAATTGGATAACAATTTCTTACACAATCAACTCACAAAATCCATATCAAGGGCTTTGAAATCACCCTCAACCAATTCAGATTTAGTTACACATATTCAATCAGAATAACAAATACATACAGAGAAATTCCAGAATTGAAAAGGAAAGAAAGAACTTAGCAAATTCTTTGAAATCTTCTTTGTAGATGAATCTTCTTGGAATTGTAGTTCCTCCACTTTCAAAATCTTATTTCTCCTTCAAGAACTCCAAGGGATGAGAGAAATCCAGAAATGCAGCCTCCTCCCACGTTTTCCCCTCTTCAAGTTATGAAAATAAAACCTAAAATGTGTTTAAATACTCTGCTACAGTAACATGCTACAGTATCCCGTATTATACATGCTACAGTGATGTGTGGAATTACATTTCTACACGATGCGTTCGAAACTAGCAAGTATACTAGTCGCACAAGTAATAAAGTGATGAGTGAGATATCGTTCCCACGAGGATTGATTCTAATTAAATTTGTTATTTTTCAGCAACAATAAACTAAATATGGGGGGTTTTGTTGAATGATTAATTAAACTGAATACGAAGGCAAATAAAGAATAAACACAACACAATATTAAATGAATTGAAAATTCAGTGAGAGACACTTGGTTAAGGGTTCTTTCTCTGCCACAAGATATGAATTTGTGAATTAACATAGAATTGTAATCCAATTACAGCATTGAAGTTATCAAACGTAGATAACTACAAGCTCTGTTATCCCAATCTTTCCTTACTTTGTTGTTAAATAAAATAGGCTCTTGACTTAATCTCTATCCATTAAACAACCTAGAACAAGCTCTCTAAATTTAATTCAATGGATGCATTATGAAAGAAAGACAGGTTGATCTAAGCAATAAACACACAAGCTCGGATTATTTAACTTAGGTTATATTCTCCAATTGCAATCTCTGATCACAATTTTGCTACTAATGATTAGAAATCAAGACAATTACGGATCAAGATTTCTAGTCTAGCAATAGACAATATCCAGATTATATTCAGTTGGCCACCCAAATACAATCCAGCAAGCAATCATAAGCATTAAACATGGTAAAATACAAGCAACTTCAATTAGAGAATTGGATAACAATTCCTTGCACAATCAATTCACAAAAACCATATCAAGGGCTTTGAAATCACCCTCAACCAATTCAGATTCAGTTACACATGTTTAAGAATGTGGTAAATACAATACAACCTGGAGACATTCCAGAAAATGAAAGGGAAGGGAAAACCTTAGCAAATTTGCTGTAATTCTCTTTGGATTGTAGTTCTTCCTCTTTCCAAGCTTCCTTTCTCCTTCAAGAACTCCAAGAGATGAAATAATTCCAGAGCTGCAGCCTCTACCACGTTCTCCCCTCTTCAAGTTATGAAAATAAAACCCTAAAATGTGTTTAAATACTCTGCTACAGTGACTTGCTACAGTGCCCCGTATTATACATGCTACAGTGAGTTGTGGAATTATATTTCTATACATCTCACACTGTTTTGATTACAACTTTTGGTACACTGAATGGATTTATAAACCGTAAATTCTCCAGAAAATAGACTTCGAGAGTCTTTCCAACGGTATATAACATGTCATCGGGTTCATTGTATATCAATACAATTAAATCCGAGAAGATCACTGACTAGCAGAGGTGAAAATGAAGGGTTTTACTCCATTTTTGTTCAAGTTGCTCCAAAACTCCTACAAACATCAAAACCACACAAAAACATAAAAATACCAAGGAATATAGCAAAGAACATGGACGAATTGATATGAAAATGATATATAAATAGACACTTATCAAATTCCCCCACACTTAGACTTTGCTAGTCCTCGAGCAACTACAACTATATGAAACAAAACTAAACCGAAACAGAATCAAAGAAAAATTAAAACACACAAATGCTTCAACTTGCAAATAGGCCTCAAAGATTGTACTTAATTATAACCCAGGGAAAACTTCAAAATAATGCACTTGATCAACAATTTTATCTCAAATATTAGTTTCGCTTCACTTCAATTCCTCAAGTGTGTGTGTGTAGAGCCATTCTCACCTAATCACTTGTAACCCGGATGAGTTTATGCATAAAAATGAATCATATTTAATATTGAAGATGTGTGTATAATGAACTCCATAGGCCTGCTTTTCAAGTCACTCTCCACTAATGTAGACATGCACAACACCAAGGATCAAGTAGGACTTTATTATGCTTGTAACGTTTGGCTTGGGTGAAGGTATGATAAAGGATAATAATTTGGCTCAAATCACCCACAAACACATAAATCATTCAAGACTATGTAGAGCTCAGCCCTATAACACAACTTCATTTCAATTCACCAGGTTACTCCCCCAAACTTATTTAGAACACTCAATCTTTTTTTTTTTTTTGCAGAAAACAAAGAAAACTACACCCCCACACTTTGTTGTTTCATTCTTTTTAAGAACACTTAAGGGTATAGATCTCTTATTTTTCTTTTTTTGTTCTTTTTTTTTCTTTTTTTCTTTTTTTTTATTACACTTCCCCTCCCCCACACTTAAACAACACATTGTCCTCAATGTGTAAGTACGTGGACGATAAGTACAGATTGATTTTTTTTTCTTTTTTTTTTTAACACAATAGAACTCACTTGTATTGCTCATGTCACATCCCAACCTCCTCTAACTTCCCAAAACCAGAACATAGCTCAAAATTTAATTGTGAACGATCTACATGCTCATAGGTAAGGGATAAACTGTTTGGAATAAATTCATTTGAGGTTAGGAAATCTTTTAGTGAGTTAACAAAGAAAAAGGCTTGCAAAGGCTCAAAGGGGTAACTAGGGATCAATTTCAGTCAAGGTTGGCTATTAAGGCTCAACGGTCCAAAGATGGCCTAAATCATTTCCCCAATATTGCACAGTCTAGGATTTCGCCTCGAGTGACCATCAAACAAGTTCTAGAATTCATTGAAATCTGAAGAAACATTTAAACTACATAAACTTTCTCTAAGTGAACAAATAACTCAGTGATAATAGCTCAGTGCTCAATGTTGCGCAAGGAATCAAAAGCAAGCGAAAACCAATAAACATTTCAAGCACACAGATCCATGCATCATTTATCATTTTCCAAGAGTTTTTCTTTATTCAATCATTATCTTATCATCGACCCACAAAATGCAAGAAAAGAGGTACGTGGCGTTGTTACACCTGAGTCAAGATTGTATATTTCAACAATCCTTACGACCAGTAGCCCGCAGACTTAAGGTTTCCAGCCTATATACCTTTATTATGAAAGAACAAAACAAGAAACAAGACACTTCAAATAACATGAAATAAACAAACTACAGATTTATTTAGAGAGATGCGTTTCAAGGGTTAAAGAAACCCCATATTCTGCCATTCTCAGGTTTTTCCACAATTGTTTTTTTTTAAATCAAAACTGATAAAGATAAAAACACATAACAACTCTAAATTACGCAAAACTAAACTCACTCATAAAATAACAAAGTTCAACAAGTCAGCAAACAAAAACAAGTTAGTTAGAATGGGTCTAAAAAGTTTAGAAGTTAGCTCCTTATTCAGCCATTATGGATTGAAGAGATCCAGAATGCGTTTCAAGAGAACTTGAACTTTTTTAGCCTCCACTCTAAAAACCGAGATTAGAAAATATTACCTGGGACGAAAGAAATAACCTGAAAAAGCTCAAAAGAAATGACATGAAAAATCTCAAATAAACACACTAAAAAGAAAGTAAACAAAAACGAAGCAAACCAATAGATAGAGATTACATATGGAGCGTTAAATCCAGTCTACGCCTTTTATTGCCTTCTCCAAACCAATCTATCCGAGCCGTTGTTGGATCAGGCGCATAGACGAATTCTTGTAGTTTGTCAATTAACTCCCCTGCAGTTGAAGCTGTAACCAGGATTTGCCTCGCCGACTGTGAGATGAAGTTTTTTTCTACTGCTTGATCAAGAAAAGACAACAACCCATCAAAAAAATTATTGACATTTAACAAACCACTGGGTTTTTTATGGATGTTTAGCTGTGCCCAAGAGGTGATTTGAAATATCTCCTCTAATGTAACATAACCACCCGGTAAAGCTATAAATGCATCGGACTTAACAACCATATGTGCAATACGCTCATGCATACTAGAGACATGTAACTCTTCCCCGATTGTGTTGCCTACGTATCTCGTACAGCTAATGGTTTAGGGATAATGCCGAGAACTTTGCTCCCTCCTAGGGATGCAGCTGTTGACACACACCCCATTAACCAAGACTACCCCCTCCATAAATCAAATTAATACCCCTCGCAGCTAATGTCCTACCAAGATCAAGAGCTGCTGTGGTAAACTCTCCATCTTTATCAAATTGCGATCCGCAAAATACGCATATATTGCGGAATCGCCGAATTGGTGTTTTCTCCATTTCTACAAGTGCTCTAATCTTGTGCAAGACACGTTAGATATTATGCTTTTCAATTGCAAGACAGGTTATGGAATGACATATGAAAATATGCAGAATGTATATATACACCCATAAAACTCTCAAATTTTGACACATGTGGACATACTTTCGGTGGGGGTTGCTCGATGCAGATTTATCGCCCCAAGATTTGAAAAAATGAGATATGCTTCGGCGAGGTTTGACAAAACCTACACACTTGTCTCCCACGTGAAGCATGGAAAATGGAGATACACTTTCGGCGGGGGTTGACAAAACCTCCACACTTGTCTCCCACGTGTACTTATGCCATAGGGTAGTCATATGGTTTGTCAAAAAGAAAACTTGAAATTAAAACAAACAAAATCAACAAACAACACAACACAAAAACAACATTGATAATCAGATCAAACGAAACAAGAAAAAAAATTTGATAATAACAACACACATTCAAATATACAAGTAGTTGTGATTGTGGCTCACATCTTCCTCTGGTTTTACGTCCAGTAACAGCTGAAACGCCTAGACTATAACACTGTAATTCATCACGAAATTGTGTCCATAGATTAAGCAATTCACGCTGAACAAGTCCACAAGAATGTGACTCAAGAGTTAATAAAACATTATCCAGCGACTCATTACACAGACCATTCTTAATAAATGACAGTTTATCTTCTCTATTTCTCGACACAAAACTTAATGAACGACAAGTCTGGTTACAATTCCATCTAGCACATTTATAACATACTTGTAACCTTTTCGCTCTTCGCCTCTTGGCGTAGTAGCTCTTTCCTAGACCATGCATGTATTTTGCGAGATTAATGTCCGGCTCACCGGACAATCTCACCTTGGCTTCGATAAGCCATCTGATATCAACAGGCACATTTAGGAGCATCAATGCCCAAAGTCTAGTCATCCGTACTTTATAAATTTTAAACACAGCATTTTGAGGAAGTGAAGGGAAATATTTACTAAGGTTCGATAGAAAGATATCAGCATCCATTGAAGAGAAGAAAAGGAGAGATATTACCGATAATGCGATTGAGTTTGTTCTTCTCCCAAATATGCACGTTTTAAACCTTCGAACAA
>SNVD02015469.1:0-11671 GCA_013180625.2 Boswellia sacra | reverse complement strand
GTATAATGAGAGGCCTGGACAAAATCTCATAGAAATCCTGTGAAAGATCTAATCAAAATCATGTTAGGATTATGAGAAATAAAATACGAAATGATATAATCAAACTCCTAAGAAATTAGGATAAATAAATATTCTCTTCCACTAATTAGAATAAAAGATACTATATCCCAATCTAAAGAGATATTTATTATAAATCAAATCTTTCCTAAAATATAATCCTGGAAACAATAAAATAAGAATTAAAATAATATTCTTATTTCATCACAAGTTGATCAAAACATGACATGTGCATGGCACATGCATGTTGTCACCAAAAAACTCATCATCAGCATTCTCGGCCCAAGTGCTCGACACAGCACTCGACACTCAACAAAGGATACTCGACACATAACAAGTTTGACACAATAGTTTCATCGCCAACGATCTCTGCACGACTACTCGACACTCGACAGTCAATACTCGACACTCGATACGCTCGACACGTGATGCATACAAGCTCGTCATGCAGATAAACTAGACACGCATATAATCTCGACAACACGACATTAACTCGTCATTCGACAATCTCGACAATATGCTCGACGCTTGACACAACAGCAACGCGACACTGGAAATAAGCTCGACAACAGCACGCGACACATCTTGACACCAGCTCGGTATACTAACACTAACAAGTGTAAAGGCAATGATTGAGGAGGGTAGGTTTAAATGTACTTGATTAAAAATTTATGCCAGGATAATTTCGTAATAAATTTTTTTAATAAAATGTGGGTGTTGTTGATTAAAAAAAAAAAGGTGCATTTGTTATATTTTTGTAAGACTGGTTAAACTTTTACCTATTTCGTTTTCTCTATTGTTGGGACGAAGCCTCACTTGAGTCCGGGGAGTCAATCTACATTGCCTTAAGGTAAGACTAGTGGGCACCATGTTGCAACCTTATCATGGTAAACTTGGAAATCATTAATGATTGCTATTGCTGCTTATAATAGTTACGATAAAAGCCAGGATAGATTCGCATGAGGAGGAATGTAGAAGTAGAATTTGGCAATAAGTTGTGTAGCTGCCTTTGATTTTTACTTATAGAAAGTTTAAAGTCTAGAGCAGTTGTGATTTCCTTCTTTCTAGGTTTAAAGGTGAAGGAGCAGAAAATTATACCGCAATCTTGGCTTGAATGGTGCTTCATTCTCATCTCTGTTGCTCAAATACTGGCCCAATGAACAAAGCAACAACTTCGGATCAAGGTAACTCCTCTAAAGTGAAGGGGAGTAGGTACCTATAAAACCGATGCCAAAGTCAAGTCTCAAATTTTGTATGACTAAGTAGGGATTAGATAAATAGAAATAGAATTGAATCAAAGCAAGAAACAATAATCAGACTGAAAATAAATAAAAGAATAAAGAACAAGAAGGCTAAGAGAGCTCTAGGAGAGTGAGTTTTTTGTGTAAATTGGTCTGTTCTCGGTTGAATCCTCCCTACTCAGAGATGATTTCCCTTTCTTATTTATCATGAATCTTCTCTATTCCTCTGTCCAAGGCTCTCCTCGAGCTCCCCTATCACCCGTGGCAGCTCAACATTCTTGTATTGCTTGTAGCAATATCTATTTCCTCTGTTGGGATTTCTTATCTTGAAAACTCGAACTCCACCATCCCTCCAATGTTCTGCCTCCAAGCTCCTCATTATTCTCTGTACAAAGTTCTCCCTTCGTTTCTAGCCAACTTTCACTCTTTATCTCTTGGATTTTTCACATTACCTCCCCCTTTCAATTTTAATTTCTTTCTCTTTTTATCTATCCCACGTGGGGCTTCCAGTTAACAACATTAATTCTTGCAGTCCCTGTTTCCTTCACTAACTTTTTATTAATTTTGACTCATCTAAAAAATAAGAATGAATGAGGGGTTTAGTAGGCTAAGTTTAAAGGATTAGGTCTGTTTAGTATTAAAAGGATCTTTTAAAGTTGGGTTGGGTTTCCCTTGACTATATATGAGCTAGGGCCTGTGGAAAAGATAATTCCTTCTCAAAAGAACTGGGGGTTGACAAATGAGTTCAAACGGCCTCTGTTTTAATGACAAATAATAATGTCGCCAGCACGTGGCAGCATTAGAGAGGAACGAACCCGGAAATCCAATAGTATAATATCAGAAAACTCCATTCCAATTAATTTTATTTCACTTGTCTCCCTCAAACAGAAAACCGAACCGAAGCACGAAATGCTGAATGGCGATGATGGCTGTTGAAGGAGGAGGAGGTGGCTGCACGTTATCGGAGATATATCAGAGGGCGAGGAAGCTGCTACTGAAAACGAGAGATGGAGTGGAGAAGCTCGAGAGACTGGAAGGCTCCACGTCCACCGACGGCTATGATTCACCGGAACTCTCTTTCACCGTCAAGAAGGACATCACTCAGATCCGGTCCCTCTGCGTCGAAATGGACCGCCTCTGGAACTCCATCTCCGTCAAGTCACAGCGTAATCTCTGAAAAAGTTAAAATCTGGATTCACATTTTCTTGAAATCCTCATACAGAAGGGGAGTCTTGATATGTTCGCGTTCCGGTAATATTACTGGAGTGGCAGATTGTTATTGTTCAAAGTCGCTTCCAGCGTGAATTACCAGTGAGATGGTAATCTGTATGGTTCAGATTAGGGAAAAGTTCCAGTATTGTTACCGGCAACCGCAACGTTCCGGTACTGCGACTGGACTGTAACCGTAACGTAGTGTGCATCTAGATGTGATTATGCATATATGAGGGATGATTTATGTGAGGTAAATTGAAATGAATTTCGATTTCTTGAAGTCTTGGGTGAGTCAGGTTCTGTTTTATGAACTTATAGATAGGAGTCTTTGATGAGAATCAAGTGAACTAGTATTGAATTGTGGTAGACTCGGATTTAGATAATGTCGAATGCCAGATTTGTAATGTTGAAAGCTAAACTTGTAACCTGAAATGCTTTTACAAAAATCATCTGGCAAGTAAATTGGTTTGATATATTCTTTGGTGTATGTATTTAAAGGTTTATGAATCTTTTTGGTTTTGATTTAAGTGAGATTCTGACCCTTAAAATGAAGTTGTATAAAGCTGAGTTTGCAAAAATAGAGTAATGAAAAATGGGAGAGGAAGAAAAAAATGTTTAAAGGATTTCTGCATTGATACGCTATCAACAAATTCATGTGTTGCATAAGTTTGTGTGTCTATGCATGCATAAAATTTGTTGATAGTGTATAGATTTGGGTTTGATTTGCTTTGATTATAGGATTTGAAATCGCTTTTTGGTGATCAGAATGGGAAAACTTATTTATAATATATTGACTTCCACACTATAACTTAAGTTGACTTGAGGTCAAAAGGTGATTAATTCGTGAGTTCAACTTCTAAACTAATTATTTGTAATTTTTTTTTTTTTTGGGAAAATATATGTTATCCAAGCTCGGATATATCCTGCATGGTTCATATTGAAGACATGCCCTCTTCTTTTTATTTGTTCTTGTTTTCTAAGTATGTGGTCCCAGGAGACTTGATCCTTTGACGGCATTGTTATTTGCTCTTTTTTTTTTTTTTCCTCCGATCATGTCAACTAGGAGGTGGTTTTGGAAGCTTGGTTCTGCGGATTGAGTGCTGGTTATATAGAGAAGCACTTGTTGGGGCTCATAATGGAGTTTTCTGCTTCTATTTGCTTTTTTCATTCAGTTTTTGCATATCCTGAAGCTCTTTGTTTCTCACTGTGGGTACTGATTGGCTTTATATATGCAACTCTTTATATAAGTTTGATAGTATACATTATGAGATTCTTATCTAAAAAATAAAATAAAAAAAATGAGGTTCATGTTTGTTACATAAGGAGGGATGAGATTGTAGATTTATGTATAACTATGGTTTCTTTGAGATACAAGGCATGGTTTAATTTCTAATTTCTTCATCTTATGTTCAAAATTAGTGGGTTTGGTACTATTTATTCCTGTTTCATTTTTTTATGTATATTTACATGAATATAAATGAAATTTCTTTAATGTTGGAGTTGCATAAGATGGCTTTGTACAGATTCTTACTATCGCTTTTTTAAATTTGTTGGATCCTTGAAACATTTTCTTCTCTTTTCCCCCGAAATATTTTTAGATTTTTGTTATAGTGTGTAATGTGCTTTCTGGAATGAGCCATTTTGTGCGTGGTGGATAGCATTAACGAATTTATGATAAAAATGCATGGTAATGTGGATATTTATTATAATCTGTGTTGGGTTGTGTTCTTTCCTGTCACTGACTGTGAACTGGGTTATTTGCCTTTGATTTTAAATAAAACTAACATATATTGGAAGATTGCTTGTATCTTGATGAAAGCCTTTTTATCTTTTATCTTGCAGAAAGGTGGAACAAGTAGCAGAAGAAGCTGATTCTTTGAAAGAAACTCTTGACAAGTACTCATTAAGAACTACAGACAGATGAATGAAGCTAGAGAGAAGACGGAATTTCTTGGGAGAGTTGTATGTGATCTACTTTTTATTAGGAGTGGTGAACATGTTATAGCATTCTCTTGTTCTGGAACAAGAACAATTTTTCCTATCTAATTTATTTATTTGTTTAATGAAGAGTCGGCTCGTGTTTTGAGAATTTTTAATGAGGAGGCTCAAGCAATGCGGTCGGTCCAGAATTCATCAAGAATGTTGCAAGAGTCCTTGGCAACTGGAACAGCCATCCTTACCAAATATGCTGAACAACGGGAACGCTTGAAGGGATATACATCTAGACCTGGACTTATGAACATGCATGCATATACACCCAAAACAAAGTTTCCCGATTTTACATTCTGATTGTGATTGAATTCATCTAACATGAATAACTGAGGAATTTTTGGGTCGTCTTAGCTATGCCATCATTAACTAGTTTATACCAAGTACAAATGCTTACATATTTGCAGGACCTATCTGATTGTTTTCGAGAAATTTAGATGGCTTATTGTTATTTTTATCGAAGCTGATGGATAATTGAAATTAGTTAGGGCATTGACACTTCATTGAATCATTTACATCCCCCTTTCCATTATTATTGCTGAAGAGTGCTAATATGTTTTATTCAGGAAGCACAATGCAAAGCTCTCGATGTTCTTAACACGGTTGGGCTCTCCAACTCTGTATTGAGGCCTCATTGAGAGGAGGAATTGTGTCGATACATGGATCAAATATGCTGGGATGATTTTGATTGTCGTAATTATATTTTTCTTTTGGGGGTGGACTCGGTAGTTGATCTGCTTTGGAAACCTTGCTGCAGATGAAGCATTACATACCAACATAACGATATGTTGTTTCTTGATCTGCTTCCTGCTAAAGGCTTAAGCTTGTTACATTCAGAAACAGGGTTGCTCTGCTTGAGAACATCAAGACCAGAATTGGAAAGGTGAAAGGCTGCACCCATCCTTTTCATGTAAGAAACGGAGGTATGAACAGCATCAGTGGTTTGGCCGATTAAATCCAGTTCATGAGCCAAAACCAGGGAATAAGCAAAGCCGTGTCCCACAGCAAATGCAGAGCCATTGAAGTCACTCTTAAGTACAACTACCCAAAGCAAGGGTATGAAAGTAATTATAAACTAACCATCCCTCTAAACTAACAGAATCTATTGATTTGGGTGTATTCGAACAATTCTTTAAATCATTTGGATGATCTTTGATTAAAAATCTAACGGTTGACATGCGATTGATAATTTTCGAAACTAAGAGGGTAGTTTGTGATTTATTACCACATACATTGATCTTTTCTTCCTTAACCTTCCTTTAAAAAGAATAATTAGAATATCATAATTGCCCAAATATCTTTTATTTGGTTTTATTGGTTGCATTTAAAATTACAAGTTTACAACTACAGTTGTAGTAGGAGTTCAACCAGGAGGCAAAGATAAGGGAAGAAAATCAAACTGGTCGGTTCCCCTGCACCTGCAGGATACCAAAAAAAAAAAAAAAAAAAAAAAAGGGATAAAACAGCGTCATCAAGGATATATGTTTAGATCAGATCTCGAGGTAGCTCAATTTGAGGGTAAAGAGGTTCACACTTTCAGTGGAATCTGTGGGATGATCAAAAAGGTATTTGTTTATTGTGGAAGTTCATATCACTGTCTTTTTTATTTGTGTCATTGCATTTGCTTGTTATTAGACTCGTTAGTATTTATTATAGAAAAAGGACATAAATAACATCCTCTCTTGTCTGAGGACTTTCCTTTTACCCTTGAATGTTGGTTGATCATGGCTTATCAAATGGGCAGAATTCTTGACTTACCATATGACATCAGCTCATGAATATTTGCCTGATTGTCATAACTTGTTATGGATTGTCTTGGCAGGCTGCAAAAGATGAGATTGGTAACCAACCCAAAAAGAAGGGAGGGCAAAATGGGGAAGGGATTGCGGGGTGCACTTTTGAGCAAGTAGCTTGAAACGGGGAAAGCTAAGGACGAAAAGTTAACAATAAAGCGCCAATGAGAAGAAGAACGGGAGAGATACCTCAAAGAAGATAAACTGAAGAGGAAGATGTGAAGACATGCGGAGGCATGTTCCAAATGGAGAGAGTTTTTTTTTTTTTTTTTGATAAATTGTTGGATGTCTGGCGCAGACCAGTCAGATCAAATATCAATGACACTACCAGAAAGAGAAAAACTTGCAAGTAATCTTGGTGGCGGCTCACATGGGATGATCCTTGTCGTCAAGTCTGATGGAGCCTCGTTGAAAGAAACCAATTCGTGGTGAATTATGAGCTGTGTGAAAGCTGAGTAATACTTCCATGCCCCTCCAAACATCATTTCTTTCACCAGTCTATCTGGGATTGTAATTCAGCATTGCAAGAGGCAGATTCGTAGAATTTTGTGTTGTAACTACAATGCTACAATGTAAGAATATCGATATCTACCCCGTATCATTAGGCAGAACCATTCAACGGTTTTTTTTTTTTTTTTAATGGTCAAAATCTACCAAATAATTGTTGTTTATAATTCTCATGAATACAGCTATAATATTTGACAATGCAAAGGCAATGAAGCAGAAGCAAAAAACTAAGCAAGCTAATAAAAGGTAATTGAGAATTCATTAATATATTTATGTGACATAACAGAAACAAACAGGATTTAAAAAAGAAAGCATTCATTACTTTGAACTTGTTCTGTAAGAAATTGTTCATATGTATACTACATGAGCAAGGTGTCCCCCGCAACCTGAAGATCTCTGCCACATATTCCATCCTCATCCAGCCATAATTTGATGACAGGAGTACTAAACCTGAAAGCTTCCAGAAACAAGGCACATGCCCGAATTCATAAAGCCGATGCCAGAAGAAGCATGTTAAGTAGGAAATAACACCTGTGTAGCGCCAAAAGCTCGGGCGTGTTTCTGATCAACCAGGAAATAGCAGCACTGGCGAGAGCGAACATGATGGAGATCATGAAACTAACATCGACCGATGTACCTTAAAAGGATTAAGTTTTTCGTCTTGATGGAAGTGATAATAAAACATATAAAGCTAGATGGAAAATACACAACATAGCTAACGACCTAGTTAGGATGCAAAGAAGACGGGTGGATTGAAAAAGTTTTTAACGGCTGCTGTTGAATTTCCTTGCCTGAAAGGAGATGATTCAACTGGGTGTAATTCAACAATCAAGGCAGTGTGTTCCTCCTGGATGAATCTTATGAGAAGAGGTATGTTCTGCATCTTATAATCAAATTTGGTTCGAAAATAATGAAGTGTAGTCACAAACTAGTTATTTAATTTTTTGGCTTGTAAAAATAAATTTTGTGGAAGAGCCTTACTCGGTGAAGTTATTGACCGCCTTTTTTCCTCACCCGTAGGGAGCACTGTACTTGGTTAGAAGGTTCATTAGTCTAAAGTTGGGAGTTTGGTTGGTTAACTTGTACCTCCATTTTTCGCAAATATCCATTTTTCTAAAATATTACGACTTCCTTTTTCATTAATTCGGAGAAGGGACTTTATTTCAGTTGGTTCATAATGTTTCCAGAACTCTATACAAGCCTTAAGAGCATTTGTAACCCAAGGACGACATCAAGGGGTTAGCCGCGGCGGACTTGGAGATATATAGCTGACAGTTGATAAAGTTTTCCTGTTCCATTCTAGGGACGTACAGAACTCAGAACCAATGGAAACGATAAGTAGGGCGGACTCTAAGGAGTGGTCGACGTGGGGTAAGACGTATTTTCTGATCGGTAATTACTTTAATTTATTCATTAACTGAACTTATATAGTCTTCTTCAACACCTTCTATCACTAGTACTAGACTTTCGGTTAGTTGATACACATTCTGTATAATTTATCTGAGGACTGAGATATATGTCTATCCCATTTTGATTCGGTTTCATTTCATTTTGGGCTAAATTGATTTGATGCACCACCAAACTGACCATCTACTAGTGTTTCAAATTTTTTTTTTTTGAATTTTAAAAATAACATGTGATTCATTTTAATTTAAATATTTTGTTAAATGTACGTGAAAATAAAATTTTAAAAATACGAACAAACAAAATCTTGTTTTTAGTGAAATTATGTGCTATATTTTCATTACATCTTTTATTAATAAACTTGAGTCTTCTTAAATTTATTTATTTTATAACAGTGCTGGAAGAAGAATCGAGTTATAAACTGTTGGGAATATTTATAATAAATCTAAATAAAATAATCAAATAATAATGCATTGAAGAAATAATAAAATATAAATTAGATAAACATAACAATATATTAAATAAATAGAAAAAGTAAAGAGATAGAGTTTTATGGCCTGAGCACTTGGGAGGTACGTCAAAGGTATTGTTCTAAAACCAAAGAGTCCTCCCCTAGTGCGGGTCAAATCGGTACTCAAAGGTTTCAAGATACAATCCAGTGCTCGCAGCCTATTTTCTCGATGAGCACGATCACCAGAAGAAAATAACATATCTTCATGTGTCGCGGTTGCTTAAAATCATCAAATACTCAAAATATTTCATGTTCATGTTAGAACCTTTGAAACTCATTTATATAGTAATCTCATAGCTTATGTAACTTATAAATTAATTCTTGTAACTTCCAAGACATAAATTCTTAATAAAAGCATGAACGTTACAAATAATAAATGTCGTACCGTTTATGTTTTTATTATATTTGTAACGTATGAAATTAATCTCAAAATAAATATTGTAACTTATAATATAAATGTTTGTTATAAACCTTTTATCTCCAACATGAACCCCGGTCTTTGCCTGGATGATATCAGTTGGTAAGATATCATACACCCTGTAAAAATTGCCAACCACTTAATCTTTTATGCATCTTTTAAATATTTCTTATAATCTTTTATTCCTTTTAAATTTTTCTATCCACTAAGGTTTGTTTGGGATTGTTATTTTATGGTAAATATAAATTACTTGAAAAAAATGTGATAAAAAAATCAACTCTAGTTGTGTTATTTCAAAAAGTTTTAAGATTTTTTTAAAAATCAATTTTAAAAGTTATTATATTGCGTACAAGTTATGAATATGTGCAATGTGCTTGGTGAACCTGATTTTTAAAATCTCATTTTCAATGCAAATAAGAAAATATACATGATTTTGTTATGTGTGTGTGTGTGCGCGCGCGCGCGGTGAGGGGTATTTGGAAGAGTTAGCTATAACAATAAATTTAATTTTAGTACAAGTAGCCTCACACTTAATGTAGCTGTACTGCTAAAATGGAAGGCATGTTTATAAAATCTTTTTTTTTTCCTTTTATTGTATTAGCAAGTGCTAGCTTTGGGAAGATCTCCGAGGCATCTTAAGATGGTCATGTTTCTACTAGAGCCTCTCCTAACGAGGACCGAAATCGACCACAAGTTAAGAATTCCCAAAGCCAGATTATCGAGCAGCCTCCAAACCAAGCGATTATATATTACTTATCTGTAAATACAGCTCTGAATCCTTTCCAAACAGGTAAATGTTGCCTATTTATATTTTTGTTGTTGCTAAAAGAATAAAAACTCAAAGATTTCGTTGTTAATGGCAATAAATATTTTTCTTTTAATAAATTAAAATAATGTAGTCATCTTAGGAAAAAAAATCATTGATCAAGTAAAAGTTAATAAAATAAATGAAATCATAATTACCTATCATATAAAATTATGTAATATCAAATGTATGAATTGGTTGTTTGGGTAAAATTTTCATATATGAAGCATACTGTAGAGTATGTTTATGGGCAGACAGATAACCAAGAATCACATGTTTAATTCGGTTGCTTTGGTCAATTGTATTGAACGAATGGCATTGAAAGATGGGGACAAGGTAAGTTAGTTAAACTGGACAACATAAGTGGACAAAATCAGGCGAAGTATTACTAAAACCCCTGGTTTATTCTAAACAAATGGGCAAAAATAGCTGCCAGCACCGTGTTGATACTGTCGAGGGAGGCGTCGGTGATCCTGCGGTGGGGCTGGGGCTGGGATGCTTTGATCGGGAAGAAGGAGAGGGGGAAGGAGGCTTAGGCCAGGTAGGGGTGCACACGGGTTGGGTCGGGTCGGGTTTGTCCAAACCCGATTTTGACCCGACACTGTTCAAACCCGATTATAACCCGGGACTGTTCAAACCCGACTATTCCAACCCGATTTCGGGTTACTGTCCACGATTAACCCGACTAAAACCCGATAAACCCGACAAACCCGATCGGATCGGGTCGGATCGGATTATTTTGCACACCCCTAAGGCCAGGTAAGTGGGTTGGTGGAACTTGGAGCGGATATGAGCTGTTTGGGGACGGAGATCTGAGGGGGAGGTCCGAGGAGGAGCAAGAAAAAAGAAGAAAAAAGAGGGAGGAAGCAGAAAAGCAAAAAGATAAAAGGGCGAAGTTGACTGAGAAGTTGAAAGAAAAGAGGAGAACGCAAAGGCTTTATTATTTTTTTTAAAATTTATATGTTTTTTTATTTTAATCAAGATATTTAATTTTCGATGAAATGGCTCTGTTACCCCTGCCTCTCACAGTTTAACAGAACGGCATGTAAATTAAATATCTCGATGAATAAACATATAAATAAACGCAGATGTATGTGAACTAAGGTTAGAGATAGTGCCGTCTGTGTGAAAATATGCTGGAAATTGGTTGTCGTTGATAGTGCCGTCTGTGTGAAAATATGCTAGAAATTGGCTGTCGTTGTGCAAAAATCTATCTTCGCAGTCGAAGGTTGAAGAAGACGAGTGTCGTCGAGTGTCGAGCAATTCTGTAGGATCGAATCTCGACATGTCGGATGGTGGTGTCGAGTGTTTAGGCATTGTGTCGATTCTAGGTTCGAGTGTCGAGGTTCAAGTATCATTGAGTGTCTTGTGGATTGACGACATCAACGAAAGTTCATGTGTCGCATGTCGAGAGTCGAGTGTCGGATACGGAAAAACTGACCTATAGATGTCTCGAACCATGCATGTCGAGTATTTCGAGAGTCATCGGTCGAGCGTCGAGACTATTTTGTCGAGCGTTCGAGTACGTGCGTCAAGTGACAAAGTTGACGAGTGTCGGATACAAAAGATAGTCGAGTCGTGTGTCACGTCCTATATTTCGAGTGTCGAGTGTCGAGGGTATATGTCGAGCGTCGTCGAGCGTTTTGATAGAACACTCGTTTTTTTGATTTTTGCAAGCAATTTCGTAATTATTTTTTGTCCATGGAACTTATATGATATGTCTCAATCATGCAG
>SNVD02015468.1:0-11874 GCA_013180625.2 Boswellia sacra | reverse complement strand
TCGTCCCCCGCCGGCGGCGCAGATTCCGACGCCTCGGCTCATGGGCTGGCTCGGCTCGGGCCGGCTTGGCCCGGCTTGGCCCGGCTTGGCCTGGCCCGGCCCGGCCTGGCGCGCGGCCCAGACAGGGACACCGGAGCGCACGAACGGCGCGCGCGCGGAATTCCGTGGAACAAATGAAACAAAGACGCGAGTTTGCAATCTGCGTCGTCTTCTCGTCTCGCTCGCCTGCACACACTTGGCAAAAGTCGCGCAGATTTTGCAATAATAAAGAGCGGCCCTCGCACACCGCCCCATCTGGAGCCTCAGTCAATTATCATCACTCTCAAGCCAGTCTATTCGTGATAATCCCCTCGCCGTTCCATTCGTAAATTCATTCATTCAGAAATTACACACACTGAAATACAAATAAGTGGCCTATTGCGCTTGTGTAGTTGCGCTCAACTCCGCTGTCGCCTCTCATAACAACCAGACGCTGGTACTTGCACACTACCGGTCAGGCGCCCCCCCATTTGCACCAACTATCAAGCTCACACAACTGGCACACCCACTCGACCTGTAAACTCACAATGAACAAGAGATTCCCACTCACATTGGCCCTGGCGCTCGTGCTCGGCGTGGCCAGCGTCCGCTGTGGCGCCCTAACCGCCGCCAACGACCACCACCAGCACGCCGGCGTCGGCGGACAGCTGGCCCTCGACTCGCCCGCCCTGCGCGTCATCAGCGACGAGGACCAGACGATGATGCAGCTCATTAAGCGCCAGCTCGACGACGACTTTGCCAACTTCAAGTCCATCAACGAGGTGCACGCCTTCCTCGACAAGGTCAAGCTGCTCGTCCAGAAGCACCCCAAGAACGTGGCCTTCGCCCAGGCCGACCTCAAGGACCTCCACCGCTTCCTCAGCCAAGAGATGATAACGCGTCTCATCCGTGTCGACACCGAGCCTTTCGTGTTGCCCATCAGCGACGAGCGCATGCCAGTCGCGCACCGAGCCATCGACGAGGACGAGCTCACCCGCAAACTCTTTAGCGCTCCGCTCAGGAGTCTCGTGGAGGCCAAGAGGCAACAGGTGTCGCGCGCCGAGGAGGGCAACCACAGGGACGGCAACTTTTTCTCAAACTTTTGGTGCAAGATCAGCGGCAGCTGCTCGAATTAGATTGATCAACTGGTCGGCTTTCAGCTAACAAGTCGGCACAATTGGCGAGCTTCAGCCAATTCTCATATACACAGACACACTCATACACACATACGTAGACACACACTCACACACACAGATAGACACTGATGAATTCAACACCCTCACATACAGACTACCATACACAAACACTCACAGACACGCACAGACTCACGCATCAAATTCACCTGCTTATTCACTCACCACTGACTCAACCATCGCCCGCACTTAAACAGACTCAGTCGCACGCCCGCCACCAGCTTAGAGACCGAGATAAGATGTTATAACAACCATAATGATTCTTGATGAGAGCACCAACTCCCTAAGTACCACCGCCACCGCCGCCAGCGTCAATCGAGCGTACACTACGAATCAGAGCTCTCGCCCTGTGGCGCGCCTGCCCACATGCCCAAAGGTGTGTGTCAGTGCGAGTGTGTAAGTGTGTGTGTGTGTGTGTGTTGGTCTCCCCCCCGGTGTCAGCGGTCCTGTTAGCGGGCTCGCCCTTGCCCGCATCGCAGAGCCCCGCCAAACACTTACATGAGATCCTGCATAGTAGCGCGAGACCCTCTGATGCGACGCCGACACTCAGGCAAAAGTGCGCATATCCATAAGCAGCCCACTTCGTTGCTTCGCGCCTGCAGCGAATCGTACCTGAGCGAGCTTAGAGATAAATTCCGGGTGTGCACAAGAAGTTTGGAAGGGCTCTGAGACTCTCGAGGGAGCACCGAGACCGAGGCAAGCCACACGACATGCTCTAGGGTGGGAGGTGCGCACGAACAAGACCATCGCTCTGGCATCGACGGTTAGATCCCGACAGCCACGGCGAGCCTGAACTAGATTCCCTCGTCGACGATACACACACACTCACACACACACACTCGCACACAGTCGGACCTGGATCGCAGGTATTATCATTCAATCGGCGGACATTCAATCGCGCTCGGACGGACTCCTGTTGTTTTCCGATGGACCGCATTATGTTGGCCGCTCATCTCACGGACACTCGAGCGGGCGCCGGCCGTGACTGGGGCAGCGAGAGCGAGAGCGAGAGCGCGAGGTCGAGAGAGCGGCTCTGAGGAGGAGAATGGGCGCGCGAATGTTTAGACATTAGGGCCGACTTTTAGCCCAATTCATTATGCACTTCTTCCAACGGGCGCGCGCTCCACCCGAGGGCGATCTGGGCGAGCGGCTTCTAATAAAGTATAATGGCAGTAGTTCCTACGAGCTGGGCGTCGCGAGTGAACCTCCTCGTGGGTCTGTGATGAATCCCAAATCAGCATCGCACGCACACGGCTCGCAGACAGGCCACAGGTGTGCGTGCTTGGCTGCGTGTGTGCCGAACTCGATCGATTCGAGGAGGGCGAGTGTTGCGGGCGCGCCGTATCGACGGCTGCGTGACTCAACTCGACCACTTGTCCGGCGGCGGCGGCGGCGAGTTGCGCAACAGCTGCGGCGGGCGTGCGCGCCGAGGCACCGACACACAATCGATCATGGCCGAGGGCGCGCGCACGGCAGCGCGGCTCGAGTGATGCGGCTCGTCACTGGTGATGCGCTCGCATTGGCCTGGCTACACTGGCGAGCGGCGCCAATTAATCGCCGACTCACCGTTTGTGTGTCGATCGACAGTTATCCGAGTCGACGGCGCCGCCGACGCCGCCGCAGTCGCCGCGGGCAGCCCATAGACGAACACTGGGGACGAGGACACGAGCGGCGTTGGCGTGTGCGTGGGCATAGCCGCGTTTCAGTTGCAGGCGCGTGCGTGCTGCTGGCGGCGCTTCGGAGCGAGCGAGCTCGAGTGGATGTTGCGCGCTTGTTGCGACCGAGCGCTGTGTTTACATTCAGCTCGAGGGCGCGCTCGACGTGTCGAAAGTGCTCGAGACGCTCGAGAGACTCGCGACCGGCGACTCGAGCCGAGCTCGAGACAATTCGAGGCCGCGCTCGAGCTCGGCGGCCGCTCGCTTTTGTTCGCGCGGCCATCGAGTGGCGTTGCGCAAGCCGACGGGCGGGCGTGAATTGGATCATTTGCGTGGCGCCGATAAGCGCGGCCTTGGCGTTGGGCCGGACAAATTGGGCGTGAGAGCTACGGGGCGGCGCGGGTGCGAATATAATTGTTTCTGTCTCGAATGGGAACGAAGAGGCGGCCGAGTGGAGAGTCGGGCGGGCGGGCGAGCCAACAAGTGAGTCAGGCGATGATCTTCGGGGCAATTGTTTTAACGAGGTGGCAATAATCTCTGGCCGTCGTCGTCGTCGTCGTCGTCGTCGTCGTCGTCGTCGTCTCGTTCGTCGTTGTGTTGGCCGCCAACACCAAGACAACGAAGTGGCCGCCAGCACCTGAGCGCTCGAGCCGCGAAGGCGCCCGACGGCCTCGGTCGGCCGGCCCGGCCGGACCGACATCTGGGACGACGAGAAATCTAGGCTTAACTGTTGCTGTCGCCATGAGTGAGTGGCGCCCGAGAATGCGCCCGAGATGCAGCGACATGCGCCTCTGGCTGCGAGTCGCGGCGCCGACTCGAGTCGAGAGCCGTCGCGCAAAAAGTCTCGCCGGCCAGCGCATCCGGCGCGCCGCATCGGCAATTTGCGCGCCGCTCAATCGGCGCGGCGCTGACGGCGACGGCGGCGCAACGTCACAATCATCGCAGGCGCATATTTGCATCGCGCACAATGACAAGGACACTTGTCGAGCGGCGCCAAGTGGCGGCTCCGGCCAGCCAATTGGCGTTTGCGCACTGGAAGCCGCTGGAGACGACGACTACTAAGTACGACCAGGACGACGACGACGAGCACGAGGACGAAACACCAAGACAACAACCAGCACAACAACCAAGACAACAACCAAAACAACAACGATCCGAGCCGCGGACGTCGGCGGCGGCGGCGGCTTTTTATCAGGAGTTTGCCGGACTGGGCGAGCGCTCGTCGGGCCGCCGAGACGACGTCGCCGAGAGGAAGCGGCGCGGATTGAAATTGTCTTGGCTGCGCTTCTTTTTGATTTATAATTTGCGCACTCGACTCGACTCGGCTCGACTCGAGTCGGCGGCGGCGGCGGCGGCGACGCTCGCGGGCTCACTTTCGGGCGTCGTGGTCGGCGCCGCGCGCGAGCTAATTGCCGCGCGTCTGGCCGCGCGTCTGGCCGCTTCTCGATTTACAAATTTCACTCCATGATGACTGTGGCGCTCACGGCGACGCCGCCGCCGACCACGAGCGCCACGACGTCGGACAAATGGAGACGAGCTCGGCGATGATGGAGCTCGAGCGATGAGTTGGACGCGCGCCGCTCACTTGTGAGTGTTGGCCAGATGAGGCGCCGCCGCCGCCGCCGCCGCCGCCGCCGAGGAATCTCGCGCTCTCGCTCGGGGCGCTGCGAGCGGACGGCGTAGATTAGCGCCGCGTGCGCCGGCCATAGCGCACTCGACAGCCCGCTGATTGACCTGAATCCAGCGCCAGTGGATCCGCCGGCGAGTGGCTTAATCAAATGATCGAACTGGTCCGGATCCGCTTCCAGGCGCGTGTGTCAGTGCGCTGGGTTGCGCGGCGCAACAAATTGAGTGCTCGCTCGGGCGCGGGCGCGCGCGCAAGTGAAAGTGCGAGCTAATGAGCGCGCCCGACGACAGCGCGACAACAAACAAGTCGGCGCGCGCCAGGTGAACCTTACCGGCGTCAGGGGCGTAAAAAAGTCGTCCCGGCCGCGAGGATGCGACGAGTCTCGGCGGCGGCGGGTGGAAATATTGGACTCGCCTCGAGTGGCGCCACTGCGCCGATTCCACTGGCCAGCTCGGACGCCGTCGACGTCGACGTCGACGAGGTCAACTGTGGCGCACACGCCGAGCGGACGCACGCACACACACACACACACACACACACACACACCTGCGACGCCGCCAGCGAAAGTCCGCCCTCGCCTGCGTGAGCGGCGCCTTGGCGAGCGCGACCGAGTGGCGCCGAGTTGGCGAGCCGGCGCGCGCACTCGCACTGAGACCGACACTCGCAGTCTCAGTCGCAGTCGTGGCCTGACCTGAGCGCCAGTGGAGCGCGTCCAGCGCCGTCGGCGCTCGTCGGCGTCTTCGTCGGCAGCCTCGGCGTGACTCGCGCCGCCGTGAGCGCAGGCGCGCCCGACTCGCTGGCGAGCCGACGGCCAGTCCGTCCGAGTCGAGCTGGCGACGAGCGCCAACTCGAGCGCCCATTGTGTCAGGAATCGCGCGCGCGTAAACATTGACACTGACCGCCGCACGCGTCCGCTTCATTAGTGGTGCCCACGTCACCTGTGCGCGACCATCAAGACTCCACTCAATTACCACGCCCCGGCGCCGATTGTCACCCGCCGACACGAGCGAGCGAGCGAGCGAGCCAGCGACCCGGTGGCCAGCCGCACGCCGGACGCCATTGTCGAGCGCGAGTCAGTTGTGTCGAGGTCAGCGCGCGCCACAGGTGAGCCGCGCGACCGGAAGTGCGGCGCGTGCAGCGAGAGCGAGCGAGCGAGCGGAAGAGTTGGGGGCTGTTTGTGGGCGGCCGAGTGGAGCGAGCGAGCGAGCGCGCGCCAAATCGATCGCCGTCGCGGCATCGGCGCGTCCAATTTGCGGCCGGCGAGACTGGGCGAGAGCGCGACTCGAGTGGCTGCTGGCCGGCCGGCTTGCTGGCTGTTGAGCGCGTCGCTCGCGTCGGCCGGCGCCAGATCGGAGCCGAGCGAATCGAACGGCCAGGCGGGTCGCAAAAAGGAGCGAGCAACAAGTGGGAGAGAGAGAGAGCGAGAGAAGGCGCGCGCTCACAAACAGGCAGACGTCCGTTCGTGTGCAACAAATCAAAGCGCGCCCGCCAGGGGAAACCAAATAGGCGCACACTGACAGTCGACGCCAACGCCACCGAGACGAGGCGGCGCCGATTGCACAGCGCCCGAAGGTTGCGAGCGGCCGAGACAGCGAGAGCGCACCTGAGCGCACCTGTGCGCGCCAGAGGCCGAGGAAGACGCGAGCCGGCTACAGGTTATTAACGGCGCCGGTCCGTCGCGAGCGCGCGTCCGTCGCTCATTAATTGAAACGAGCTTAGTGGTTGCGCGAGTCGGTCGAGTCGGTCGAGTGGGCCGAGAGCGTGAGGCGAGCTTTAAGACAAAGGGCGCGAATATTGTTACACTCGGCGCCGCGCAGCGCGTGGGTGTCATTCAAGTCGGCGCCGACTCCGCCCGCTCGCTTTAGTCCGCGAGCGAGCGGTCTGCCCGCAATCGGGCGCGCACACGCACACTGACTCACGAGCACAGCGAGCGGCCAGTTCGAATGATTAACCTGGCGGCGCCCGTCCGATCTCCAGTCCGACTCGGCGCCGGCCCCCGAGAGAGCGCCGCCCGCCCGCGGCCAGCACGAGCGCGCCAAGAGCGCCCCCTGCGCGCCACCAGCGACCAGCCGGGCGACAGACGCGCCTCGCCAGCAGCCAGTCGATCGCTCTCGGGCGAGCTAATTTATTACCGCACAGCCGCGCCAACGCTGCCGCCGCCGCCGCCGCCACCAAGAGCCCACTCCGCGCCGACCTCAGCCATGACCCCTCGAGTGGGCCGCCACTCGCGCGGGCGCCCAGAGTGGCCTGTGGGCGCTCGCCGCGCTGCTGGCCCTGGGCGCCGGGCACCACGTCAACTGTGATTCAGCAACCACGACATCCGGCGAGCTGGGCGGCGCCCCCGCCGAGCTCTCGCCCACGAGCACAACCACGCCAACTTCAACCACATCCACGACACCATCAACAACCACCACAACAACCTCGACCACCACGAGCCTGACCACCACGACAGAAGCGTCGCGCACGCAAACGCCGCTAGGCACTCAGAACCAGACGGCGCGTGGCGATCAGCTGACGCCCGTGCGCACCGACGCCGACCGACTCGAGCGCGCCCAAAAGTCGTCGCTGCGGCCCGCCGACCTGATCATCAGCTACGACCGGCGCCACGAGGCCGGCAACAGCTCCTCGCCGACGACGTCGAGCGCCCAGTTGGCCGGCGCCGACACTGAGCTCGTGGCCGCCCAGAGCGGCGACCCCACGGCGCCCGACGGCTCGCCGGCCGCCACCAGTCGCCACATCGCCACCGGCGAGCTCATCTCCTACGCGCCCGGCGACTCGGCGGCCGTGCCCGAGCTCGCCGCCCTCCTCATGGGCGCCGCCGACGAGCCCGCCGCCGTGCAGCCCGACGAGTCGCTCGCCGCCGCGGGCTCGCTCCTGGAGGCCCAACACCAGGCCACGCCCCTCGTGATGCGACACGGGCGCGCCTCGGCCGCGGGCCCTCCCGCCTACACGGCGCCCTCGACCAGTCGGCTGTCCGCCTACGCGCCCACCTTCTCGCTCCAGAACTCGCGCTCGCACGCCGCCCCCAACGCGCTGGCCGCGCGCCAGCTCGAGGCGCACCAGCTGATCGGCGGCGTGACGCCCGCCACGCCCACCACCACCACCACCACCAGCGCCACGCCCATCACCACCACCAGCGCGCGCCCGCCGCCGCCCTTCGACCCCATCATCGTGTGCTACCTGGGCAGCTGGTCGGTGTACCGGCCCAGTCTGGCCAAGTTCACGCCAGAAAACATCAACCCCTTCCTCTGCACCCATCTCATCTACGCCTTCGCCGGCCTCTCCTCCAAGCTCGAGCTCAAGCCCTTCGACTCCTACAACGACATCACACAGTCCGGCTACCGGAAGTTCACCTCGCTCAAGGAGCACAACAAGCAGCTGAAGACGCTGATCGCGGTGGGCGGCTGGAACGAGGGCTCGGCCAGGTGAGTGCGCCACTGAGACGCCTTTTTGTCGACTCGCAGCTCTGATCGCTATCAGATCATCTGATGGGCCAATTATTTCCGCGCGCCGATCAATCGACTAACCAGCTCAATCTCGCCACGAATTTTTCCCCGACATCCACATCCACATCCACATCCACATCCACACACACACACAATCTACACATCCGCCTCGTCAGGTTCTCCAAATTGGTCGCCTCGGCCGAGTCGCGCGCCAACTTTGTCGCCTCCTCGATCCGCTTCCTGCGCGAGCACAACTTCGACGGCCTCGACCTCGACTGGGAGTACCCTGGCTACCGCGACGGCAGCTCGCCCGACGACCGCGACCGCTACGCGCTGCTCATAAAGGTAAGTGTCGCGCGCCTACCCGCAGCTCCACTGCTCCGTCGGACTCGCACGTGCGTCTGGGGCGCGCGCTCTCGCCATCGATAAGACATTTACGAGAGGCGCGCAGGTGAGTCTGGCGCGCACTCGACGTCGCTCTTCCTCGTCGTCGTCGTCGTCGTCGTCGTCGTCGTCGTCGTCGCCGCTTATCGACGCGCGCACTCACTCGCCCGCAGCCAATCGGCCGCATCAGCCGCATCAGCTGGCCAATCGCAGGCTGGAGGCCGTCGACAGCGTCGGCGCGATGTCGGTCGTAAAATCACCGTCGGCTGACTCGAGCTCCAATTAAGCGAGCCTGATTGGATCGATTCCGCGCTCGCGGCCGCCGATAAGCAGTTGCGATCGCCGTAGTCGCCGCCGCCGCGACAGAGTCGCAACTTTTCCTTTTCATCTTTGCTCGCTGGCGGGCTTGCTCTCGCTCTCGTTGGTTGTCGACGAGGCTGAAAGAGTCGGCCGAGCTCGCACACACATTCACTCACTCACTCACTCACAACAAATCACAGCGCCAGAAGAATGCGCTCGCCACACGCACTCGCTCATTAGGGCCAATGTCGACAGGTCGAGCGCGCGCTCGCCGCCGACTGAGCTCACGCTCTCGCCCGAGCCCATGGGCATGAGCGAGCTCGAGTGTGTGTTTGTGTGTAAGTGTGAGTGTGAGTGTGAGTATGGCTGCGTTTGTGTCTATGAGAGCGACGTTTTTGTCAAACAAGCGTTAAGCGCTCGTTCCAGCGGCGGCGGCGGCGGCGGCGGCGGCGCAAAAAGTGAGTGTGGAACGCTCGCGAGTGTGGTCCTTTTTGTGTGCGCTTACGCCTGCACATCGCCGGCGCCCGTCGGCTTAGCCAGGCCGAAGGAGGAAGTCCGCCAGCTGAGTCGCCGCTGACCAGCGACTCGCCGCACGAGACAATCGCACATTGTCTCAGTCAGGCGGCCAGTGTTTGAGCAACTGGATCATATTTACGACCCGCTCTCGCGAGACTGGCGGCCCACGCGGCGTTGCGCAACTCGACCGCCGGCGGCTGCTTGCGCAACGCACAGCAACAACAACAACAACAACAACTTGTCGGCTCGCGAAATTATCAGCTGAGGCGGCGGCGGCGGCGGCGGCGGCGGCGACGACCGGCGGCGGCGACTGGCAGGAGGAGGACAAATCAATGGGCCAGTTTAGCGAGATTATCGACAAACACCGCCATAATGGACGCCCTAATCTCTCATTTGAATCTTAACGATCGGCTCTGGTCGGCTGTGCGGGCGCGTCTCGATCGTCGTCGTCGTCGTCGTCGCCGCCGCCGCCGCCGCCGTCGCCGCCGCCGCCGCCGACGGCTCACCACCGCTCGCTCACGCCCATGATGATCTGACCACTATGAGCAGTTGCAACCTTCCTCCATATACACACTAGATATGGGCGAGCTTTTCCATTCCACTGGCGAGCATCGAGGCGACAGCGCCAGCCAAAGCGTCGCGCCGGCCCGCACCAGGTGCAACGCTGTCATTATCTCGCGCGCGCGCGACAACGTCAAATTGATTTGGCCGGCGCTCGATGGAATGCGCGCGAGCCTCCATTTTCGCATCGTCGCGTCGGCGCCGCTTCGCTCCACTGGCCTCGCGCGCCGCTCAGCTCGCCGAGGCTACAGAACACCGGAAGCGAGCGGCGCCGATGTTGTTGGCCACCACTTGGCACCTGGGCGAGACGCTTCTCGCGCGCGCTCTCTCTGCGGTCGCCAGCACTATGCTAACACGCCGCCCTTATCGCCACCGCATCAACGCCAACCCAATGCAACCCCCATAACGTCCACAGGAACTGCGCGCGGCCTTCGACAAGGACAAGGAGCTGCACCCGGCGAGCGCCAAGCTGTTGCTCTCGGTGGCCGTGCCCGCCGGCCAGGACAACATCGACAACGGTTTCGACGTGCAGACCATTTCCGAGTGAGTAGCCGGGCGCGCACTATGTGAACGCCCAATCTGAGCGCCATCTCGGCGCGCGCCAACGCAAAGTTTGCACTGCCCACAGGCGGCGACGATTTGGGCGACTGGCCGGCGCGAGTCGAACCTGTTGATTGGCGGCGGCCCATAGCGGAAGCGCCTTATCCGAGGCGACCATCTCGCGCTATCAATCTCTCTCTCTCTCTCTCTCTGCACGCGCGCATGTCCGAGCGGCGACTAATTGGCCACATTCCATTCGACCAAATCGCGACGCAATCGACGCCAGCAATGTGGACTTCATGAACGTGCTCACCTACGACTACTACACGGCCTTCGACAAGCACACCAACCACCACGCGCCGCTCACCGCGCGGCCCCACCAGCTCACCGACGCCAACACCAAGCGACTCAACATCGACTGGACCATCGGCTACTACCTGTCGCTGGGCGCGGCGCCCAACAAGCTGGTGCTGGGCGTGCCCACCTACGGGCGCTCCTACACGCTCAGCGAGCCGGTGGCCGAGAGTCGCCAGCTCGCGAGCGCGAGCGACGCCCGCGAGGCGCCCGACGACGAGGCGCTAGGCGCGCGCATAGGCGTGGGCGCGCGCGCCGACGGGCCCGGCGACGAGGGCCCGGCCACGCGCGAAAAGGGCTACCTGGCCTACTATGAGATCTGCCACAAGCTGGACCGCGAGCCGGGCTGGCTGAAGCAGCGCTTCGCGAGCCGCGCCCAGGGCCCTGTGGCCTACAGCGGCAACCAGTGGGTCTCCTACGACGACCTCGAGTCGGTGGTGATGAAGACCAACTACGTGATCGCGCGCCGCCTGGGCGGCGTCATGATCTGGACGCTCGACAACGACGACTTCCGGGCCGCCTGTCCCTCGTCGCACAACATCGAGAACCCGCTCATCACCGCCATCCGCGACACCATCATCAAGAGCGTCACCGGAAGTGCGCCCGCCAGGCCCAGCACCAGCACCACAACCACACCACCACCACAACTACGGACGACTACCAGCACGACCACCACGCCAGTCGCCGCCCCCGTCGACGTCGAGCGGCGGCGGCGAGCTGTCGACCTTCGAGAGCACGAACGAGCTGACGGCGTCGCCGAGCGGCGAGCAGTCGTCGTCGAGTCTCATCAGGAGCCTGGCGGCGGGCGCGGCTGCCAGCCCGGCGCCCACCACGCCCGACCCGGGCGCGGCCTTCACCTGCAAGGACGAGGGCTTCTTCCCCAACCCCAAGGACTGCAAAAAGTACTTCTGGTGTCTGGACAGCGGGCCCGCCAATTTGGGCCTCGTGGCGCATGCCTTCACCTGTCCCTCGGGCCTGGTGTTCAACCAGCAGACCGAGGGCTGCGACTACGCCGAGAAGGTGGGCTGCCGGCGCGGCTCCTCCACGGCTCGGCCCCGCTCGAGCAGCACCACCACCACGACAAGCGCCTCGACTACCAGCACCAGCACCAATAGCACGCCCACGCCTGCGGCAGCGCCACCTGCCGCTCGCGACTCGAACTACGGCGCCGACCGGAACCGCATGGTGGTGATCAGGAAAAGCAAGAAGCCCTCCACCACAACCTCAACCACCACCACAACCAGCACCACCACCACCACAACCAGCACCACCACCACCAC
>SNVD02015467.1:0-11784 GCA_013180625.2 Boswellia sacra | reverse complement strand
TATACTAGTCGCACAAGTAATAAAGTGATGAGTAAGATATTGTTCCCACGAGGATTGATTCTAATTGAATTTGTTATTCGAAAGCGAAAACAGAATAAATGGGGGGTTTTGTTGATTGATTAACTAAACTCAATACGAAAGCAAATGAAGAATAATAGAATGCAAAGTTAAATCAATTGAGAAATACACAACGAAAGAAATCTGGTTAAGGGATTATTCTCTACCACAAGATATGGATTTGCGAATTAATCACAGAATTGTCATCAAATTACACCATTGAAATTATCAACCGTAGATAACAACAAGCTCTGTTATCCCAATCTTTCCTTACTTTGTTGTTAAATAAAATAGGCTCTTTACTTAATCTCTATCCATTAAACAACCTAGAACAAACTCTCTAAATTTAATTCAATGGATGCATTACGATAATAAAGATAGGTTGATCTAAGCAATAAACACACAAGCTCGGATTATTTAACTTAGGTTGTATTCTCCAATTGCAATCTCTGATCACAAATTTGCTACTAAGGATTAGAAATTCAAGACAATTACGGATCAAGCTTTCTACTCTAGCAATAGACAACAACCAGATTATATTCAGTTGGCCATTCCAAATACAATCAGCAAGCAATCATAAGCATTAGATATGAGAAAATACAAGCAACTGCAATTAGAGAATTGGATAACAACTTCTTGCACAATCAACTCACAAAAACCATATCAAGGGCTTTGAAATCACCCTCAACCAATTCAGATTTAGTTACACATGTTTAAACACAACATAAATACAATACATAGAAATTCCAGAATTGAAAAGGAAAAGAAAAACTTGGCAAATCCTTTGAAAATCTCCTTTGTAGATGAATCTCCTTAGGATTGTAGTTCTTCCTCTTTCCAAGCCTTCTTTCTCCTTCAAGAACTCCAAGGGGTGAGAGAAATCCAGAAATGATGCCTCCAACACGTTCTCCCCCCTTCAAGTTATGAAAATAAAACCCTAAAATGTGTTTAAATACTCTGCTACAGTAACCTGCTACAGTGTCCCGTATTATACATGCTACAGTGATTCGTGGAATTACATTTCTATACTTCTCACACTGTTTTGATTACAACTTTTGGTACACTGAATGGATTTATAAACCGTAAATTTTTTCAGAAAATAGACTTCGAGAGCTTTCTAACGGTATATAATATGTCATCGGGTTCATTGTATATCAATACAATTAAATCCGAGAATATGGTTGACTAGCAGAGGTGAAAATGAAGGGTTTTACTCCTTTTTTGTGCAAGTTGCTCCAAAACTCCTACAAACATCAAAACCACACAAAACCATAAAAATACCAAGGAATATAGCAAAGAAACATGGACAAATTGATATGAAAGTAATACATAAATAGACACCTATCATTAAGCCTCTTTCAGATCATTTGAAGCATGTATTCTTGGGTGAGAAAGATACTTTGCCAGTCATAATAGCAAAGGGCCTTGCACCACTACAAGAAGAGAAACTCATCCGAGTGCTTAGAGATCACAAAATTGGGTGGACAATTACTGACATCCAAGGTATTAGCCTAGCCATATGCATGTACCATATTTTGTTAGAAGAAGGATCCATGCCCACTAGAGAAGCACAGAGGAGGTTGAATCCTCCCATGATGGAAGTTGTCAAGAAAGAGATCCTCAAACTGTTAGATGTGGGTGTGATTTATCCAAAGCAAGTGGGTGAGCCTGGTCCAAGTTGTTCCCAAAAAATTTGGTGTTACAGTGGTTAAGAATGATAATAATGAGCTAGTTCCCAAAAAATCTGGAGTTTGTATTGATTATGGAAAGCTCAATTCAGCAACTCGCAAGAATCACTTTCCCTTGCCATTCATTGATCAAATGCTTGAGAGGTTAGCAGGTCATTCTCAATACCGTTTTCTTGATAGCTACTCAGGATATAATCAGATTGTCATTGCCCCTGAGGACCAATAGAAAACTACATTCACATGCCCATTTGGTAAATTTGCCTATCGACGCATGCCATTCGGTCTTTGCAATTCCCTTGCCACTTTCCAAAGGTGTATGGTAAGTATTTTCTCTGATTATGTCAAGAACATCATTGAGGTATTTATGGATGACTTTAGTGTTTTTGGTGATTCTTTTGATAAATGCCTTGACAACCTTGCACTTATACTTCAAAGATGTATAGAAGTTAACCTTATTCTGAATTGGGAAAAATGTCATTTTATGGTAGATAAGGGTATAGTTTTGGGACATGTTATTTCTGCTAGGGGCATAGAAGTTGATAAATCTAAGATAAACCTTATATGTTCTTTACCACCCCCCAGAGGTGTGCGGGATATTCATTCTTTTCTTGGTCATGCAGGTTTCTATCGTAGGTTCATAAGAGATTTTTCGAAGATAGCATTGTCCCTATGCAGATTGCTACATAATGATGTGGCCTTTGAATTTGATGAGAAATGCAATAAGGCATTTGAAAAACTGAAGGAACTCTTGACTTTGGCTCCAGTGATCCAATCTCCAAATTGGGATCATCCATTCGAGATCATGTGCGATGCAAGTGACTATGTTGTGGGTGCCGTCTTGGTTTAACGAATTGGCAAAATTCCACATGCCATTTACTATGCATCTTAGACTTTAAATGATGCTCAGCTTAATTATTCTACCACTGAGAAAGAGCTGCTAGCGGTTATTTTTGCTTTAGAAAAGTTTCGTTTTTATTTGATTGGTACTAAAGTAACCGTTTATTCTGATCATGCAACCTTGAGGTACTTGGTCACAAAGAAATATGCTAAACCAAGGCTTATCAGGTGGATACTCCTCTTACAAGAATTTGACTTGGAGATCAAAGATAAGAGGGGAAGTGAAAACTTAGTTGCAGACCATCTTAGTCGCCTTGTCCATGATGAGGATGCACTACCATTATAAGAAAGTTTTCCGGATGAACAATTACTGTCTCTATGTGCAGTAGCCCATTGGTATGTAGATATTGTCAACTATTTAGTTACCAAGAAGCTACCACATGACTTGACTCGAGCGCAAAGAGACAAGATCAAAAACATTGCAAAGCATTACATATGGGATGATTCGTACTTATGGAAGCATTGTTCTGACCAAGTGATAAGAAGGTGTATTTCTGAATCTGAATTTAATTCAATTTTAACCTTCTGTCATTCTTATGCATGTGGATGTCACTTTGGACCAAAAAGAACAGCCCTCAAAGTTCTTGATTGTGGATTCTACTGACCATCATTCTTCAAAGATGCATATCTCTTTTGCAAAGCTTGTGATTGTTGTCAAAGGACAGGTAATTTAAGTGCCAAAAATCAAATGCCACAAACCTCTATACTTATTGTTGAAATTTTTTATGTGTGGGGTATTGATTTCATGGGTCCTTTTCCTTCATCTTTTGGTAATATTTACATTATACTTGCTGTGGATTATGTTTCTAAATGGGTAAAAGCAAAAGCTGCGAGAACTGATGATTTTAAAGTTGTTGTAGATTTTGTGAAATCTAACATTTTTGCAAGAACACCAAGAGCCATAATTAGCGATAGAGGAACACACTTCTGCAACAGATCATTTAAAGCCTTGCTTAAGAAATACATCACTCACAGGTGTCTACTACATATCATCCACAAACTAGTGGTCAAGTTGAAGTTTCAAATTGAGAAGTCAAGTCCATCTTCGAGAAGACAGTGAATCCGAACATAAAAGATTGGAGTCTACGACTTAATGATGCACTGTGGGCATACCGAACAGCTTACAAGACACCTATTGGTATGTCTCCATATAAGTTAGTCTATGGTATGCCATGCCACCTTCCAGTAGAGCTCGAACACAAAGCATGGTGGGCAGTAAAGCTTTGTAACATGGAGATGGATGCTGCTGGTGAACAAAAGAAACTTTAGTTGCAAGAATTGGAAGAACTTAGAAATGATGCCTATGAGAATTCAAAATTTTACAAGGAGAGAACTAAGTCATTTCATGATAAGATGATTTCCCAGAAGAATTTTGAAGTAGGACAGAAAGTCCTTTTATTTCATTCTAGCCTCAAGTTATTTCCAGGTAAATTATGTTTTTGATAGGTTGGACCCTTTGTTATTACTGATGTCTTTTCTCATGGTGCAGTGGAAATCAAGAGCTTAAAAACTAACAAAGTATTCAAGGTATATGGACACAGGTTGAAGCCTTATTATGAAAATTCAGTGATGCAGGACTTCGAGGAGGTACCTTTCTATGAGCCAACTTATCTTGATGGGTGAGGGCAGGTAACGTCAGGCTGAGGACGTTAAACCAAGCGCTTATTGGGAGGCAACCCAATGTTTTTGAAAAAATAAAAAAAAATATTAATAATAAAAAAAAGAAGAATAAAAGAAGGTAGTAATGATCAATTTTTGTGTCTCAAGGAGATTCCTTTCGCAGGCTTTATCCATCATATTTGATCAGGTTTTATCTCTCTTTGCCATCTATCTCATTAGCTTTGTTGTTTGTTTTTTACTTTTGTTTGCTATTATGTTGTTATTTCTTTTGTGTCTTTATTTTCTTTTCTTTTGTTTAATTTATTTATTCCGTGCTTTGTGCTCATTTGTGCAACAGCTTGAGGAAACACCCAAACGAGAATTGAAGCCTTCGCCTGAAAGTTTGAAGGGTGCATATCTTGGAGAAGAACAGACTCAAACGCATTATCGGTAATATCTTTCTTTTTCTCATCTTCAATGGATATCGATATCTTTCTGTCAAACCTTCGTAAATATTTCCCTTCACTTCCTCAAAATGTTGTGTTCAAAATTTATAAAGTACGGATGACTAGACTTTGGATGTTGATGCTCCTAAAAATGTCTACGGATATTCGAAGGCTTATCGAAGCCAATGTAAGATTGTCTGGTGAGCCTGATATTAATCTCACAGTATGCATGCCTGGTTTAGGGAAGAGCTACTACGCCAAGAGACGAAGAGTAAAGAGGTTACAAGTATGTTATAAATGTGCTAGATGGAATTGTAACCAGAGTTGTCCGTCATTAGGTTTTGTGTCCAAGAATAAAGAAGATAAACTTTCGTTCATTAAGTATGGTCTGAGTAATGAGTCTCTCGATAATATTTTACTAACTCTTGAGTCACATTCTTGTGGACTTATTCACCGTAAATTGCTTAATCTATGGACACAATTTCGTGATGAACTGCAGCGTTATAGTCTAGGGAATCTGACTAAAAAAGACCCTGTTTGCCAGTTTATAAGAACACTGGACGGGAAGCAAATCTTCGACTCATAGAAGGCATTTCAGCCGTTACTGGACGTAAAACCAGAGGAAGATGTAAGCCACAATCACAACTACTTGTATATTTGAATGTGTGTTATTGTTGAAATTTATTTTTCTTATTTTATTTGATATGAATATTAGTGTTGTCTTTGTGCTGTTGTTGTTTGTTGATTTTGTTTGTTTTAATTTCAAGTTTTCCTTTTTGACAAACCATATGACTACCCATGACATAAGCACACGTGGGAGACAAGTGTGGAGGTTTGTCAACCCCCGCTGAAAGCATGTCTCAATTTTTCAAATCTTGGGGCGATAAATATGCATCGAGCAACCCCCACCAGAATTATGTCCCTATGTGTCAAATCTGAGAGTATTATATGTGCATCTGTCCAATCTCCATTTTTTTCAAATGTCATTATTATAACCTCTTTTGCCCTTAAAAAACACAACACCTAACATGCATCATTGTCTTACACAAGGTTAGGGCACATGCAGAAATGGAGAAAACACCAATTCAGTGATTCTGAAATATATATGTATTTTGTGGATCTCAATAAAGATGGAGAGTTTACAGCAGCAACTCTTGATCTTGGCAGGGTATTAGCTGAGATGCGTATTCATTTGGTTTATGGAGGGGGTAGCCTTGGGTTAATGGGGCGTGTGTCAATAGCTGCAACCTTAAGGGGGAGTCAAGTTCTCGGCATTATCCCTAAAACATTAGCTGTATGACATATCATAGGCAACACAATGGGGGAAGAGTTACAGGTCTCAAGCATGCATGAGCATATTACACATATGCTTTTTAACTCTGATGCATTTATAGCTTTGCCCGGTGGTTATGGTACATTAGAGGAAATATTTCAAATCACCTCTTGGGCACAACTAAACATCCACTGAAAAATCATTGGTTTGTTAAATGTCAATAATTTTTTTAATGGTTTGTTGTCTTTTCTTGATCAAGCTTTGGAACAAAACTTCATCTCACAGTCGGCGAGGCAAATCTTGGTTACAGCTTCAACTACGAAGGAGTTGATTAACAAACTACAAAAATTCGTCCATCCGCCTGATCCAGCTCGGATAGATTGGTTTGCGGAAGGTAGTAGAAGACATAAACTAGATTTGACGCTCCACCTATAATCTTTATTTGCTGGTTTGCTTCACTTTTGTTTACTTTCTTTTTATTGTGCTTATTTGAGATTTTTTTTAAGGTTATTTTGATAGGTGTCTATTTATGTATTACTTTCATATCAATTTGTCCATGTTTCTTTGCTATATTCCTTGGTATTTTTATGGTTTTGTGTGGTTTTGATGTTTGTAGGAGTTTTGGAGCAACTTGCACAAAAATGGAGTAAAACCCTTCCTTTTCACCTCTGCTAGTCAACCATCTTCTCGGATTTAATTGTATTGATATACAATGAACCCGATGACATATCATATACCGTTGAAAAGCTCTCGAAGTCTACTTTTTTGAGAAATTTACGGTTTATGAATCCATTCAGTGTACCGAAAGTTGTAATCAAAACAGTGTGAGAAGTGTAGAAATGTAATTCCACACATCACTGTAGCTGTCTCTTATACACATCTAGATGTGTATAAGAGACAGTTACTGTAGCAGAGTATTTAAACACATTTTAGGGTTTTATTTTCATAACTTGAAGAGGGGAGAACGTGGTGGAGGCTGCAGCTCTGTAATTCTTTCATCTCTTGGAGTTCTTGAAGGAGAAAGGAAGCTTGGAAAGAGGAAGAACTACAATCCAAAGAGAATTACATCAAATTTGCTAAGTTTTTCCCTTCCCTTTCATTTTCTGGAATGTCTCCATGTTGTATTGTATTTACCACGTTCTTAAACATGTGTAACTGATCTGAATTGGTTGAGGGTGATTTCAAAGCCCCTGATATGGTTTTTGTGAGTTGATTGTGCAAGAAGTTGTTATCCAATTCTCTAATTGAAGTTGCTTGTATTTTCCCATATCTAATGCTTATGATTGCTTACTGATTGTATTTTGACTGGCCAACTGAATATAATCTGTTGTTGTCTATTGCTAGATTAGAAATCTTGATCCGTAATTGTCATGATTTTTCAATCATTAGTAGCAAAATTGTGATCAGAGATTGCAATTGGAAAATACAACCTAGGTTAAATAATCCGAACTTGTGTGATTTTGCTTAGATCAACCTATCTTTCTCATCGTAATGCTTCTATTGAATTAAACTTAGAGAGCTTGTTCTAGGTTGTTTAATGGATAGAGATTAAATAAAGAGCTTGTTTTATTTAACAACAAATTAAGGAAAGATTGGGATAACAGAGCTTGTTGTTATCTACAGTTGATAATTTCAATGGTGTAATTGGATGATAACTCTATGTTAATTCACAAATTCATATTTTGTGGCAGAGAATGAACCCTTAACCAAGTGTCTCTCATTGATTTTTCACTCCATTTAATCTTGTGTTGTGTTATTCTTTATTTGCTTCCATATTCAGTTTAGTTAACCATTCAACAAAACCCCCCTAATTAGTTTGTTGTTGCTGGAAAATAACAAATTCAATTAGAATCAATCCTCGTGGGAACGATATCTACTTATCAATTTAGTACTTGTGCGACTAGTATACTTGCTAGTTTCGAACGCATCAAGTTTTTGGCGCCGTTGCCGGGGATTGATTTTCTAATCGATTTGTTATTTTGTTTCCATTGTTGATTCATATTTTCTTTGTTTTTCTTTTCTGATTGTTTGTGTTTAGACAACATGGCAGTAAACTTCTATCAATTCAGTAGCGGATTTGAGCCACAAGTACCATGGAGAGTAAATGAGGTAAGTACTCCGAACATTGAACAACAACTTTCTGAGCTAACCTCTCTTGTGGAAAACATGGCTGTAGGAGATATGCAAAAATCTTATGAATGTGGGATATATTCTACGATGGAGCATCCAATCGACATGTATCCAACTTTATAAGAAGAATATATGGAACAAGCCAATGCCATGGGTGGATTTCCAGGCCAAATGAGGCAATGGTATGATCCTTTCTCCAATACTTACAATGCTGGATGGAGAGATCACCCTAATTTAAGATATGGGAATCATCAACCAATTGCCCCAAATGCCATACCACATCGACCACCAGGTTTCAATCAACCAAGGGTGCAGCAACCATTTCAAGCACAACCACAACCAGCACCACAACCCGCTCCATAAAATTCAGGTATGTCTCTCCAGGATATTGTTAAAGCACTTGCCACTAACACAATGCAATTTCAGCAGGAAACTAGGGCAAGTATCCAAAACCTGGAAAATCAAAGGGGACAATTGGCCACTAACATGAGCAAATTTGAGAGTCAAAGCTCAGGAAAATTACCTTCTCAGCCGGTGATCAATCCAAGAGGGAATGCTAGTGCTGTAACTTTGAGAAGTGGGAAGCAATTAGAGATTCCACCAAAGAAATCACAAACTGATGAAGGGGATGACACCACTTCCACCATGAATAAAACATCATCTTCTAAGGTAAATCCGAAAACCCATATTCCTTCATATGTTACTCCTCAACCTTTTCCTAGCAGATTTCCAAAATCAAAGAAGGAGGAACAAGAACAGGAAATCCTGGAAACTTTTCGCAAGATCGAGGTGAATATACCACTTCTGGATGCTATCAAGCAAGTACCTCGTTATGCAAAATTTCTGAAGGAGTTATGTACCAACAAGAGAAAGTTAAAAGGAAATGAGAAAGTAAGTGTGGGGCAAAATGTTTTAGCTGTTCTACAAGGAAAAATTCCTCCGAAATGCAAAGATCCAGGTACGTTCACCATGCCATGCACCATTGGTAAAACCAAGTTTGAAAGAGATATGTTAGATGTAGAAGCATCTATTAACATGATGCCATATTCTATTTATGCTTCTATAAATCTTGGACCTTTTGCGAAAACTGTTATTACCATTCAACTTGCTGATCATTTTAATGCTATCCCAAGAGTTTGGGAAGATTGCCTTGTTGCAGGTGGAATAATTGGTTTTCCCAGCAACTTCTATGTCCTTTGAAATCGAGGATGAGACACTCCTAATCCAACTTCGTTCTTTTAGGGAGCCATTCCTCGAAACTGTTAGAACCAAGATTGATGTTCATGGTGGCACTCTCATCATAGAGCTTGATGGCAAGGTGATATGTTTCAATATTTTTGAGGCAATGAGGTACTCTAGTGACTTACATTCTGTTTTTACAGTTGACGTTGTTGATTCTTTGCAACAACAATATTTTGAGTTAACTCGCAAGAATGGATTGGATGTAGCTATTAGTGAGCATATAGGGACTGAAAATTCTAAGGAGTCAGGAATTTTGATCCAAGTGTCCAAAGAAATGGAGGAAGCTGTGGCAAGCTTAGATGAGACCATAACAATAACCACAAATAGGTATGATGTTTCGTGCATTCAATTTCCTTTATCTAATGTGAAACTTCTGCCTTCTATGATGAAAGCCCCTACCTTGGAGCTTTAAGCCTCTTCCAGATCATTTGAAGCATGGATTCTTTGATAAGAATGATCCTTTTGCCAGTTACAATAGAATGTGCCTTGCACCACTACAAAAGAAGAGAAACTCGTTCCGAGTACTTAGTATCACACAACAGCTATTGGTGGACGATTCTTACATCCAAGGCCCCAATATCATGGACATTATCTTTGTTGGAAAGAAGGATCCAAGCCCACTAGTGAAGCACATCGAAGATTGGATCCTCCCATGATGGAACCAACGTCGGCTGAGGACGTTAAACCAAGCGCTTATTGGGAGGCAACCCAATATTTTTTGAAAAAAAAAGAAAAGAAAAATAAAATAAGGAATAATGATCAATTTTTGTGTCTCGAGGAGATTCCTTTCGTAGACCATCAAATTGACCAGGTTTTATCTCTCTTTGCATCTGTCTTATTTGTTTTTATATTTTTTTTACTTGTTTTTTACTTTTGTTTGCTATCGTGTTGTTATCTCTTTTATGTGTCTTGAGTTTCGTTTCTGCTCTTTTCTTTTCCTTTGTTTTGTTTAATTTGATTATTCCGTACTTCGAATTCATTTGTGCAACAGCTTGAGGAAACATCGCAAACGAGAGCTGAAGCCTGCTCGAAGGTTGAAACGTGCTATCTTGGGGAAAACCGACTCAATCGTAGTATCGGTAATTCTCTTCTTTTCTCTCTTCAATGGATGCTGATATCTTTCTATCGAACCTTCGTAAATATTTCCCTTCACTTCCTCAAATGCTGTGTTTAAAATATATAAAGTACGGATGACTAGACTTTGGGCATTGATGCTCCTAAATGTGCCTGCTGATATCCGATGGCTTATCGAAGCCAAGGTGAGATTGTCCGGTGAGCCGGACATTAATCTCGCAAAATACATGCTTGTTCTAGGAAAGAGCTACTACGCCAAGAGGCGAAGAGCGAAAAGGTTACAAGTATGTTATAAATGTGCTAGATGGAATTGTGACCAGACTTGTCGTTCATTAGGTTTTGTGTCCAGAAATAGAGAAGATAAACTGTCATTTATTAAGAATGGTCTGAGTAATGAGTCGCTGGATAATGTTTTATTAACTCTTGAGTCACATTCTTGTGGACTTGTTCATCGTGAATTGCTTAATCTATGGACACAATTTCGTGATGAATTGCAGTGTTATAGTCTAGGGAATCTGACTAAAAATGATCCTGTTTGCCAGTTTATAAGAAAACTAGATGGGAAGCAAATCCCCGACTCATAGAAGGCGTTTCAGCCGTTACTGGACGTAAAACCAGAGGAAGATGTGAGCCACAATCACAACTACTTGTACATTTGAATGTGTGTAGTTGTTGTCGAATTTTATTTCTTTCTTGTTTCGTTTGATCTGATTACCAATGTTGTTTTTGTGTTGTTGTTGTTTGTTGATTTTGTTTGTTTTAATTTCAAGTTTTCTTTTTGACAAACCATATGACTACCCCATGATTTATACACACGTGGGAGACAAGTGTGGAGGTTTTGTCAACCTCCGCCGAAAGTATATCTTTACTTTTTATGCTTCACGTGGGAGACAAGTGTGGCGGTTTTGTTAACCTCCGCCGAAAGTATATCTCCATTTTTCATGTTTCACGTGGGAGACAAGTGTGTAGGTTTTGTCAAACCTCACCGAAGGCATATCTAATTTTTTCAAATCTTGGGGCGATAAATCTGCATCGAGCAACCTCCACCGAAATTATGTCCCCATGTGTCAAATTTGAGGTTTTACGTGTGTGTATATATCCATTCTCCATATTTTCAAATGTCATTATTATAACCTGTCTTACCCTTGAAAAGCATATTACCTAACGTGCATCATTGTCTTACACAAGGTTAGAGCACTTGTAGAAATGGAGAAAACACCAATTTGGCGATTCCAAAATATATGCGTATTTTGTGGATCGCAATTTGGTAAAGATGGAGAGTTTACAACAGCAGCTCTTGATCTTGGGAGGACATTAGCTGCGAGGGGTATTCATTTGATTATGGAGGGGGTAGTCTTGGGCTAATGGGGTGTGTGTC
>SNVD02015466.1:0-11777 GCA_013180625.2 Boswellia sacra | reverse complement strand
TGACTTAAAATTTTAAGGATAATTTACAGCCATCTATTTAATCCGATATTTTCAATGGTTGAAGGACGGAAGTTACAAGATATAGATTTTTTAAATGTCAACTTGGTAACAATCTATACTATTGGATTGAAGTAAATGGGGGTTAAGAAAGTGTGAAAATTTTAAGACAAAGAATTAAATTATAATAACCTCACTCATACATATATATATATATATATGATATTGCACCTGGAGACATTATGACTGATTTTTCATGTGTTTTGTTAGATGATGTTAAAGAATTAAGGAGACGGGAATTTTGATGATTTTAAGCTACTTTAGAATTGTTCTTATTGTGACAGCACTTCAAGGTGTTTGGGACTCCAAAAGAACCGGATGCTCCAACAGAAGATGATATTTTTTGAAATTTCTTTCTATTTTTTATGTAAGAAATATTTAAAATACCATCACTAGAAAAAAAAATTACAAACTTGTCTAAATTTATTAAAGATCTTTTAAAAAATATACTTAATTAATAATAAAATAATAATTTTATAATTAAGAAAAATTTTTAGAGAAATTTCAGAAAGCTTTCGTAGGTGTTATTGGAAGACAGTTGACGATTAAGATAATGGTTAAGAGTTTTGATCGAGAAATTAAGAAGAAACAGATAAAATAAATGTTGAGAAAAATTGAGAGAAGAAGATAAAAATGTTAAGCTAATAACGTTATGGAGAGAAAGAAAAGGTATGATTAAAACTAGTGATATGTGCGATATAAGTGTATGTGAATATATTTTTGAGATGGGAGTGGAAAAGTTGAAGTAATGTTTTAGTTTCTTAATTGATGGGGGTTACTACAGGATGTTAGACAGATAGATAGGCGGTAAAATATGTAAGGTTGGATGTAGTGTAACTGAAGTTGGTGAGATAAAATAAACATGAAATGGGGTTAAGACAGAATATGATGCATTAATTTATGATAATAGAGGAATCCTAAAAATAGAAGTAATAAATAATTTATTAATAAAGTTAGATGATGATAGACTTGGACATGCAAACGAGTAGGTAGAGGGTGTATGTTAAAATAGAGATTTATAGAAGGGAGATTTTAGATGCATTGACATTAACATTGGACATTAATTATAATTTGAATTATGTATCGGTAACTAATATGATGGGGTGTTTTGATGTTGCAGGCGAGAGTCGCAATTTGTTGAAGATATAGTTAAAGACATATCAAACAAACTACATCCTTCAGGTTCAACATTCATGAATTTGGAGAGGGTACCAGCGCGAGTAAAGTCTTGTCTGGAGAAGTTAGGAATGCAAGCGGAGACGAATCTACCAACGCTTAGATGGGGACCCACAATCCGCAATTATCCCGCTGCTTTTGTTTTTTTTTTTTTTTTTTCAATCTTTTCGGTGCAACTAGTTTGCTTTAACTCATGATCCACCGGATATTGTCGGTATTAATTAATTCAAAGTGATTGTGACCTGAGCTGACTTTTCAGCATACGCGTAAAATGTAATTGTATTTTAATGAAGTTCTGTTAAGCGATTTATTTATTTCTTTTTTCTTTCTCTTACTCCTCCTTTCTGTTTTATCTTCTACAGTGTTCCAGCTAGCCCCCATTATTTGCCTGTTACTCATTGTTAACCTCCGTCGCAGACACTTGAAATCTGATCAGTCAGTTTTATATCATTAGTAAATAAATTCAATCTAGTAAACGAGTATTAATATAACTTTAATGCAACGCTCATAGTCTGTATATAAAATTAATTTTTAAACTTTATAAATATATATATATATATTTATATATATATATATATTTACAAATTTTAGTGTAACATATAAATATTTGTCAATCCAATTATTTTGACTTCAACTCCTGTCCTGTTGCACCGGATTGAACTAACTTCATTCCCTTTTCTTTAGCTTGTTTTCTTTTTAAATTTCAGCATTGTTTTATTTGATTCTTTTCTTTTACTTTGTTATTATTGTTTTTTATTTTTATTTGAACCAGAATCTGTTACTTTTCTGCTATTTTAACTCATCCTCATGCCTTCAACTCGGTTTGCGGGACGCAGCACAACCAGGTTCTGTAGTTTCATCTTTTGACTTTTCAATTTCAGTTTGCTGCGTTTTGTGATTATTGATAATCTTGGAGAAAACTTCCAATTCCATTCTTCATTTTTATGTTAATCTCAGTTTAGTTTTGATAGGTGTCCTTGTTTTACAAGTTGAGTAATAATAAGTTTTCTTTTACAAGTTTTTCATTTCCAGTTGTGTTCTTATTTGAGCTCACTAATAGAGATGAACATGCTGTGTTTTATCATTGAATTATTGCTAACGTTTTGCCATGAAGATAAAAAGTCAGAAAATTTGCACTTCAAATCCATGCTTTTAGAATTGAAGTGAAGATGTTTCATGCTCAGGTAATATTGAGGAATTGTTTGAGACTGCCCTTGTGAGTAAATTTGAGCCAATGTCATTATTTGAGAGAGTTTTTTTGTTTCCACTCTCACGTTCTCAAATTTTGCTCTTTCCTAAAGATCTCATTGTTATTATTATTATTATTATTTTTAATTGAATACTTCTTGCACTCATAGTGGTTGCTGTCATTTGTAGTGAAAGACTTACTCATTGACATTTTTGAGCCAATGTCATTTTTGCACTCATAAAAAAAAAAATAATAATAATAATATTATTATATTATTATTATTATTATTATTATTATTATTATTATTATTATTATTATTAACCGGTTTTGCTCCATTTTACCTTCATTTGCTACAAATTCACATTTACTACTAGAGGAACTAAAAACTAGATAGAACACACATAAAACTCATAAATTTAACTTAAAAACATAGCAATTAATCAAGCATAGCAATTGTAAAGAATTACTAATTTTTGAGTTATCAAATACCCCCAAACATGTCTTTTGCTTGTCCTCAAGCAATCTGAAATTCTACAAACTAAATTGAAATAGATATTTGTTAAACCATTTTCGTATGTTGCATGATTGCATTCCCTTTATATAAATGTATTTTATGGGCACATATAGCATTCCCTTTATATGTCTTGGTAGCAAAATATTTTTGACGAAGTTAAATTTCATAGATGATGGATAATTGGGATGCATCTTTGCTATATTTATGGAAGTCACTTCTCTTTTTCAACTTTTCAGGGTTAACATTGGAGTTGTTTGTCCAAACAAGCTTAGATCAACTGCAACTATGAGTATCCAAAGACTTACTCATTGATTAATTACCATCCATTTTCTATACATTCTATTAAGTAGGGACGACAAAAAAAACTCATGGATATGGAGAGCCACAAGGATCCAACCCGTTAGGGTTGAGGATGAAGGTTTGTAATATAGAGATGGGGTAAATATATAATACCCGTTTTCAAATGGGGTGGGGATGGGAATTACACACCTCGATTTGCTCCGCCCCGCGTACCCGTTAAAATAAAAAATACTTGTATTATTAAATATTGCTAATGTAGAGGATTGTGAAAGAAAATATTTGAGTTGTTTCATGTTCTTCATCAAGCATTTTGGTGGTCTATTTTGTTATTATATTTTGGATTATTGATTATCATTTGAATCTTATTGGAATTATGTTATTCTATATTTTGGATTATTGATTCTCATTTGAATCTTGTTAGAATTATGTTATTCTATATTTTGGATTGTTAATTATCATTGAACCTTTATTGGAATTATATTATTTTTAAATGATACATTTTAAATATTATGGCGTGGTTTTGGGGAAGGTTAGGCGTGGGGATGGGGATGGGGACGGGGATGGGGACGGGGATGTCCTTTATGAATGGGGATGTGGATGGTCAGCATTATTTGTTTAGGGATGGGGATGGGGATGGCCATCCCTGCCCCAACCCACCCTATTACCATCCCTACTTGTTACTTTTTACCCCCTAAGGTAAGGTTTAATCTTTTTACCCCTATATATATTTTAATACTTTAATTTACCCCTTCGATTTCAATTTCTTTTGTTAACTTAAATGCTGAACGGGCAAAATGGGAATAAAAAAATTGCATTAGGACTAGATGGAGAAAAGAAAATAAGCTTTACACAATAAACATCAAATGTAATCAACCACATGAGCCACCTAAAGTTAAAATTTGAACTAGCTGTAGTTTTTGTGCAAGTTACATCAAATTTGGAAAGAATTACACTTACTGACCTTCCTGCACTAAATTGATCATAGCTTCCAGCACACAACTCTACTTCATGAACCATAAAATTTCTTATAAACTAGACTTCTAGAGCTTGCTAATAGTGTATAGCTTAAATTATGATTCATTGTAGATCAATATAGTTTATTCATTGAATTTGGTTGTCTAACAGAGGCAAAATTTAACCGGTTTTGCTCCATTTTACCTTCATTTGCTACAAATTCACATTTACTATTAAAGGAACTAAAAACTAGACAAAACACACATAAAACTCATAAGTTTAACTTAAAAACGTAGCAATTAGTCAAGCATAGCAATTGTAAGGAATTATTGCTTTTCGAGTTATCAAATACCCCTAAATATGTCTTTTGCTTGTCCTCAAGCAATCAGAAATTATACAAACTGAATTGAAATAGATATTTATTAAACAATATTCATATGTTGCATGATTGCCCATAGCATGTGCAATAAGACTTTAAACCTTTAGGTGTTCTAGAGGAGGTGTTGTGTGTCCTGAGGGTTTACCAGCAATGATACCCACAAACATTTGAAAGTTTGACAAAACTAGTTAAGGAATTACTTTAAACAAATTAACATAAACCAATGAATCCCAAATCAAATCATCAAAGCTAGGGATATGCCATTACAAATGTTCAAGTCAGCGTGTCAAAGCGTAAATTTCCATTGTATAGAGAACTCAAGTTTCAAAGGAAGACAAACAAATCATGGATGGAATTTGTTTCAACTCTATGCCTCACGGTTGTCACCCTTACTTTCACATAGAACCTATGGTTTAAATCTCTTAACAAGCATATGTGAATGAGGCTATGTAAAGGCAAACAAAATTTTTCACATATGACATAGATAATAAATTAAATGCACAATTTCTAGATATTAGATCTCATGGACAGAAATTGAACACTAAGAACATAAAACAATCACATTAGCTTACTGACTTAAGTGAGAAAAACAACCCAATGATCCAAAGGCTGTTTATGGAACATGTTTGAGGTCTTGGTTGATGTGTTTAGGTTGTGATTTTGGTGATGGAGTAAAGGTTGATGAAAATATGCCAATGCAGTTATAGAACAAGCTAAAGATTTTCTCTTGATTCTGAACCATTGAATTGTGTTATAATTGATCTTTGAAGAAGTTTGTTCATTCTTTTCATCAAATACTATCCTTATTCTCTCTCTCTCTCTCTCTCTCTCTCTCAATGATTTGAATTTAGAGAGCATTGATACACATAAGAGCTTTCTTTTTGAGAGCACAACTTAGGTCACTCTTGATATTTTTTTTTCCTAGCCTATTTGTATATGGTCATGTATTCAATATGAAATGATATATGCGGTATGGTTAATAGAAGGGAAATTTTATTTTACACCCCGAGGAATAGTTTAATCATTTTTACCCCTTGTATTTTTCAACATTAGTTTACCCCCTTGATTTCGATTTCTTTCATTAAAGAAAACGCTACTACAACCTTTGACATTGTCAAAAGCAAGAGAGATAAGAAATTTTCTATATTGTGACGGAAATGCCGTTATAGCAAGTGTTATTACTTGAAAATATTTAAAAAATAATTGGTTAAAAGTGAAATGAAAAGTAGACAACTTATGACAAATTTGGTCTTCATATTAAAATTGTTGACTTAACTACCCTTATAGTTCTAATGTAGATTAACATTAAATAATGCAATATAAAAAAGACTAGTTATCCAAAAGAAGACCATTGCTGCAAACAACGGACACATCTATGTAGAAACCCCTTGCAAACACACCCATGCAACAAACACATCTGCTTTGAAAGCTTATCATCTAAAATTTTGTACCAAAAATACTCACAACCTGCATCGAAAGCTGATCAACTCCTAATTGTTAACACTACAAAAATTCGATCAATATAGCCAAAATGTCTTCAAGCAACTCAATAACAAACATCAATGGAATCAATGGAGGGATGATCAAGTTTAAAAAGAGGAAATGTAAATATAGAATGAGGTTTGCAATTAGGATTTCTAAGTCACAGGCTAATCCAGGCAAATTGTATTTCCATTGCATGAACAGAGAGTGTTTATACTACTTGTGATGGAATCTTGGTGAGGATGAAATAAATCTAACAACTGACCTACATATGCTGCTACTATCCAGAATTATGCAAATGTAAGTACAAAAAGTTGTTGATGTTGTGCAGGCAATCGATCACTATGCAAGAGAGGTGAGGAAAGTGGCAAAGAAGTTAGATACAGTCTCAACTCAGTAAAATGCAATTCAGAGGCTTATCTATTTCATTATTCTAGGGGCTATTTATGTGAAGCTAGGTTTATTCTAAGTTAGTAAATGTATGCAATTTACCAACTATAATAGCTTTCATCAAAGTAAATGTTTCTACCACATTACTACCACATAATCAAAGTAAATGTCACTACCACAACACTATAATGCATTCCATATATCCAAGCTTATAACCTACTATATTCAACATTACAAAAAGTGAGCAAGAAACATTTAACACTTCAATGATGCCATATATTATAACAGTAGGAAGACAATGTATTCACTATTACAAAAGCTAAGTAAAAAACAAAAGAAATGCCTTTAACAATTAGACCATGTCAACATCTATTTTGCATGCATATAGTGTATGTATGCGGCATGAATACTCTCAAAAAAGCATAGCAAAATCTAGTATTCTTATGATACAAAATTTACTACAAAAAAAGAAACATAATACCCCTAATATGATTCATAAGACAAAGTCTTTAAGCTTGATCTTGTTATTGTGTTTGATGACTGTGGGCTGGTGGCTAGGTTGAGGTAGATGGTATCTCTTCTTGATCTTCATGCTAGACTGTAGATGTTCTAGAACCTTGGATATGACATTAATAAAGCATTGTTATATTTCCAATGAAAATATAAATGCAAATGAAGGCGAAAATGAAGTCCATATCGTAATTTATTTACCATTCTTCTATGAATTTCAGTGGGCTGCTTAGATGTTGGTGGCTAAGTTAAGCCAGTTGGAATCTCTGCTTGTTGTTTTATTGCAAATCTCCTATTGCCCTATATAGCAAATAAGACCTCAATAATGAGTATTTCTTCATAATGTCAAAATAGAAGCATAAATAAATGATTTTGTATATCACTTTTCCCCTTCTCTGACTTGTGCCCATTTGTTGTGCATTTTTTGCCTATAAATAGTGCACCAACAGAATAGTAAATATTATTCAAATCATCAACAGAATTAAAATGTCAATAACTATAGTGTAAGACTTACCTGCTTCTTGATGCCCTTGCATTTGATGAAGCAAGGCTGCAGGTCCTTCTATTGTGGCCTTCCTTATTACTATAACTATAGTGGATCATAAATGATCTCTTATTCTTTTATAACATGTTCATATGCCTCTCTCCTTCTAACTTTCTTAGGCATTCTAAGCTTCCTTGATTTCAGACGAGGTAGAATTGGTGATGCATTACCCTCAAGCCAAACAACCTAATCTAGTATTGGATGAATCATACCAGCATTAGATCTCTTATATCCTTCCATAGTAAGCAATTGGCCATTGTAATCCTCAGCATTCAACCTGGAGTAACATATTGCCCCTATAGCATGTTTACATGGAATGCTAGTTAAACCCCGAGCACCACAGTCATAGAATCTCTGTCCTAGTTTAACCTCAAATGTCTTGATTCTATCACACACCTCAAACTCTGTTTCACCACTATGAATAAGCAACAATTCTCTACCTTCCTTTATCAACTTGTTAACCATAATCCTAACATTTGCAAGCAGTGCATGGTTCTAATCGGTAGCCAGTTACCTTTTTTCTACAATGACTTCATAATCTGTCTCCTAATATGATTCAATAATGATAGTATTGGCTTACATCTCCATTCATCCAAGAAACTGTTATATCTTTTTGTAAAGTTATTGGTGATGTAATCTATCTTTGCTGAGGTGTCCACTGCCCACTTGCGCAAGAGAGATGGGTCAAAGTCCATCAACCATTTTCCTACTAGTTCATTTGCTTGGTGTCTCAACCATTCAGCTTTGTTGGTGGCTCTTCCAGCCTCTTAGAACAGTTCATCTATCTTCAGGCCTGGGAATCTTGAGTTAAAGTTTGAGTCAATGTGCTTAGCACATCTTCTAAACTTGGCAGTGGGCTAATGCCTCTTTAAGGTAGAAATTAAGCCTTTTTGTCTATCATTCATGATAGTGATAAACCTTCCATCAAGTTTGCCCACATAATCATAGAGTTCCTCCAAGAACCAACACCATGATTCTTCTCTCTCAGCCTCACATACGCACACAGCTACTAGGAAAATAAAACCATTAGCATCCAAAGCAATTGCAATCAACAACATACCCCCAAAAGGGCCCTTCATGTGGCAGTCATCTAATCTTATAAATGGTCTGCACCCATTTATAAACCCATCTCTACAAGCTGGAAAGCTCATAAAATATCTTTAAAATCTTTGTTGTTCAATGTTTAATACCTTTACAATTTTAAGAATGACCATGCTCCAAAGGTCCTCATCTCTAGTATTGTAGCAAATTTGGGCAACAAGGAATATGATTTAGCATAATTTTTACCAAGTTTTCCTAGGGCAATTGTTTTAGCCCTATCCAAAGTGTAGTTTTCAACATTCACTCTCCATTTCATTTTTGCATAAGCTTATATATCAATCACTCTTATCTTAGGATTGCTCTTCACCAGCTCAACTATCTTGTTTACAAGCTAATGCGTTGTGGCTTGATGATTGGACCACACCCTAGTACAGTCATGGATAGCATGCATTGCCTTGATCATAAAATTCTTAATACTACTGGCCACCTGTGAAGCATGGATTCTCCAAGGACATTCCTCTCTTTTGCATTTAGCTGTCACCTTGTCAATGTTATTCTTAATCTTCACTAGTTCGAACCCCTTCCTCATAACAAAATCCCTTAAAATCTGTCTAAAGCGATGTACATCTTCGAAAACATCACCAACTTTTAAATTGAAATCATGTCTGTATTAGCTGTGAACTTTCTTCTCTTCATTTGTCTAGTCATTCTCCTAAAATGAGTGTCATCCTCACCTAAGCTACTGCTTACAAACTCATCATCTATGGAATTTTACCTAAATGGAGGGCCAACAGAACTATCACCAAATTCAGAAATATCTTTGGAACCAACTTCATTATTAACATCAGTTGAATTTTCATCATGTCCATCATTTTCCTCTAAATTAACTTCAACAACAGCTTCAATAGCAACATCCAATCATCCATACTAGCTTGAAAGAAGCTTTATCTTCCACTATGTTGCCAACTTCATTATCAAACATGTGGGAATCCAAATCGTCCATACTGGCATCAATTAACCAGACCTGCCCCTCTACCACATTATTTTCATAAGCTATATTGAAAATGGGAGTTACAGATTTTGAACTGATTCCTAGTTCTTAAGGTTTTCTAGTTGAAGGTTAAGCATTGATGGCTGCTTCTACTGGATTTAAGCCAGCTACAGGATCCAAATCAATGATCATGGTGTCAAACCCCATTTTCTCAAATTCCTTAAATAGCTTCATCAGCTGAGCATCATTCTCCATGACAAGATTTTGTGGCTCCTAATAGACAACCACTTTCATACGAAATTCCTCATCCTTTTGCACTGGCACACCCCCTGCAACCATGCAAACTTCTACAATCAATTTCTGTTTACTGTAGAAAAAAGGTTCAACCTCATTCAGTACATGCAACTTCCCATCGATTCTAATTGTTATCCTAAATTCATTGCATAACATGAATGGGAATTAATAGTTGCACAATAACATTCATTTACATAGTTTAAGAACATACATCATGTAATCAACATCATGATATATACTTATACCACAATATGTATTCCATTATTGCTTTGACTAAAACACGCAAAATAACATTGTCACACAATACACAAGCATCAACCTATCTGGAAAAATAAGAATCAATAATCAACGAGCAAATATCTGACCCTTACAAAGGTATTTCAAACTAGTATTCAATAAATTAACATGACACCAACATGTAGTATAATATTTGTATGATTTTGGCATAAAAAGTTCACAAATTTTGCGCTAAAAGCATGATATCCATGACATTTTCCAACAAAATACATAACTTTTTATAATACATGATGATACTTCAACCATTTACCCAAAAAGATCAAACTTTTACACATAAAAACCCATACAAACGATGTCTATTTTCAAACCTACTTTCGATTACACCCCTATTTACTCCCTAACAAAAACACTTTTCATACATGCATAATAAACATTGCATACATCCTATACAAGCATCTATACTCATTCATACATAACCAAAAGAAGTAAGCATCCATAACCAAGAACCATGATGTAAAATAGAGCATTATCTCGCATTCATGGTCAACAAGGAGCTTCCTTTCGAATGGCCCTGTGTCACAGACTCGTTGGCGTGTACTTCACCATCGTCGGTTATGGAAGTTCAATGCATTAGCGTCGCTTGCTATGGGTTGTAGAAGATAAAGTTTTGATTTTTACGCTTACAAAATGACTTACCCATGGATAATTAGGTGAAGTATTTGCTAACTATAGCCAGTTCAAATTTTAACCCGATGTGGTTGATTACATTTGATGTTTATTGTGTAAAGCTGATTTTCTTTTCTCATAACTTTATTTTACCATGACTTTATTTTGCTACCAAGACATATAAAGGGAATGCTATATGTGCCCATAAAATATTTTTGATATTCATTTTTATTTTCTTCTTCACTTAAGTTTTCTCAAACATTTATTTTATCTGTTTCTTCTTAATTTCTTGATCAAAACTCTTAACCTTTACATACAAATTAGTATATAGTTATGCTCCAGGATTTGTATACAAGAAGAAGCTAGCTAATATTTTAATTACGTCATGCTTGTCGTTTTGATAACTAAGCTCTCACTCATGAATAAGACAAACAATTTGTTACCTACTTATCCTCCTAGAAATACTGTCTCTATTAAATCCAAAAAAAAAAAAAAAGAATAGTGTTACCTTTCTTTGAGATCCCATCCAGCAAGATCAGCCACCTCTATTAAAGCTTTCCTCCAGCTTTGTACATTTTTTTATATTCTCTTTAAAAGTTTCTTCATGTCTAACAAAGGCTTCATGCACTACAAGAGAAGGGCCTTTTACCGCGGGCCGAAACCGCGGTAAAAGGCCTTCTACGGCGGGCCTACGGCGGTTTAAGTCCGCTGTATAAAATGGCGCCGTAAAAACAAATTTTACTTTTTACTACGGTTTAGGCCCGCGGTAAATCGGGTTTTACTGCGGGCTCAAGGCCAGCCGTAAAATTTCGTGGTATGGTAAAAATTTTTTACGACGAGCCAATAGCCCGCGGTAAATAATTTAACGACAGGCCCAAGCCCGTAGTAAAAAGGTTTTACCGCGGGCTGAGGCCCACTGTAAAAGGTGAATAAATAATTTTTAATTATTTACCGCGGGCTCTTGGCCCGCCGTAAAAAGTCCTTGTTAAGCCTGCCAGGACCCGTTTGTAATTTTTATGAAATCCGGGCCTATAACAATATTTTTACTTGTAA
>SNVD02015464.1:0-11571 GCA_013180625.2 Boswellia sacra | reverse complement strand
AGCAGCTCTTTCTCAGTGGTAGAATATTTAAGTTGAGAATCATTTAAAGTCCGAGATGCATAGTAAATGGCATGTGGAATTTTGCCAATTCGTTGACCCAAAACGGCACCCACAGCGTAGTCACTTGCATCGCACATGATCTCGAATGTATGATTCCAATTCGGAGATTGGATTACTGGAGCCGAAGTCAAGAGTTCCTTCAGTTTCTCAAATGCCTCTTTGCATTTCTCACCAAATTCAAAGGCCACATCATTCTGCAATAATCTGCATAGAGGCAATGCTATCTTCGAGAAATCTTTGATGAATCGACGATAGAAACCTGCATGACCGAGAAACGAACGAATATCCCGCACACGTGTGGGAAGGGGTAAGGAACATATAAGATCTATCTTGGATTTATCAACTTCTATACCCTTAGCAGAAATAACATGTCCCAAAACTATACCCTGATCTACCATAAAATGACATTTTCCCAATTTAGAACAAGGTTAGTTTCCATACATCTTTGAAGTATAAGTGTAAGGTTATCAAGGCATTTATCGAAAGAATCACCAAAAACACTAAAGTCATTCATAAATACCTCAATGATGTTCTCCACATAATCAGAGAAAATACTTACCATACACCTTTGGAAAGTGGCAGGGGCATGCAAAGGACCGAAACGGCATGATTAGCGTCGATAACGCAAGTACCAAATGGGCATGTAAATGTAGTTTTCTCTGATGCTGCACTAATCTCTCACAGCATTTGATCAATGAATGGCAAAGGAAAGTGATTCTTGCGAGTTGCAGAATTGAGCTTTCGATAATCAATACAAACTAGCCACCCGGTTTGGATACGAGTGGGAACTAGCTCATGATTGTCATTTTTAACCACCGTAACACCAGATTTCTTTGGAACGACTTGGACTGGACTCACCCACTTGCTATCCGAAATTGGATAAATCACACCCACATCTAACAATTTCAGGATTTCTTTCTTGACAACTTCCATCATTGGAGGATTCAACCTCCGCTGTGCTTCTCGAGGGGGCTTGGATCCTTCTTCTAATAAGATACGGTGCATGCATATGGCTGGGCTAATACCTTTGATGTCAGCAATTGTCCACCCAATGGCTGTTTTGTGATCTCGAAGCACTTGAATGAGTTTCTCTTCTTGTAATGGTGTAAGGCCCTTGGCTATTATGACGGCAAAGTATTCGTCTGTATCGGAAATAACAATCAAGAATCAGTAGTAAAAACAGAATAACAAATTGATTAGAAAAATCAATCCCCGGCAACGGCGCCAAAAACTTGATGCGTTCGAAACTAGCAAGTATACTAGTCGCACAAGTAATAAAGTGATGGGTAAGATATCGTTCCCACGAGGATTGATTCTAATTGAATTTGTTATTCGAAAGCAACAATAAACTAAATGAGGGGGGTTTTGTTGATTGATTAACTTGATGAAATATTAATGCAAGTAAAGAATAACAAAATACAAATTAAAAACAGATTGAAAAATCAATGAGAGAAACCTGGTTAAGGGATCCTTCTCTACCACAAGATATGGATTTGCGAATTAATTGTAGAATTGTCATCCAATTACACCATTGAAATTATCAACCGTAGATAACAACAATCTCTGTTATCCCAATCTTTCCTTACTTTGTTGTTAAACAAAACAGGCTCTTTATTTAATCTCTATCCATTAAACAACCTAGAACAAGCTCTATAAATTTAATTCAATGGATGCATTACGATAAGAAAGATAGGTTGATCTAAGCAATAAACACACAAGCTCGGATTATTTAACTTAGGTTGTATTCCCCAATTGCAATCTCTGATCACAATTTTGCTACTAAGGATTAGAAATTCAAGACAATTACGGATCAAGATTTCTAGTCTAGCAATAAATCACAACCAGATATATTCAGTTGGCCACTCAAATACAATCAGCAAGCAATCATAAGCATTAAATATGGGAGAATACAAGCAACTTCAATTAGAGAATTGGATAACAATTCCTTACACAATCAACTTACAAAAACCAGATCAGGGGCTTTGAAATCACCCTCAACCAATTCAGATTCAGTTACACAGGTTTAAGAACGTGGTAAATACAATACAACATGGAGACATTCCAGAAAATGAAAGGGAAGGGAAAAACTTAGCAAATTTGATGAAATTCTCTTTGGATTGTAGTTCTTCCTCTTTCCAAGTTACCTTTTGTTTTTTTTATCCGTCAAGAACTCCAGAAAATAGACTTCGAGAGCTTTCCAACGGTATATAACATGTCGTCGGGTTCATTGTATATCAATACAATTAATCCGAGAAGATTACTGACTAGCAGAGGTGAAAATGAAGGGTTTTACTCCATTTTTGTGCAAGTTGCTCCAAAACTCCTACAAACATCAAAACCACATAAAAACATAAAAATACCGAGGAATATAGCAAAGAAACATGGACGAATTGATATAAAAGTGATACATAAATAGACACCTATCAGTAGGTAAGGGATAAACTGTTTGGAACAAATTCATTTGAGGTTAGGAAATCTTTTAGTGAGTTAACAAAGAAAAAGGCTTACAAAGGCTCAAAGGGGTAACTGGGGATCAATTTCAGTCAAGGTTGGCTATTAAGGCTCAAACGGTCCAAAGATGGCCTAAATCATTTCCCCAATGTTGCACAGCCTAGGATTTCGCCTTGAGTGACCATTAAACAAGTTCTAGAATTCATTGAAATCTGAAGAAACATTTAAATTACATAAACTTTCTCTAAGTGAACAAATAACTCAGTGATAATAGCTCAGTGCTCAATGTTGCACAAGGAATCAAAGGCAAAGCGAAAACTAATAAACATTTCAAGCACACAGATCCATGCATCATTTATCAATTTAGAGAGAATGCGTTTCAAGGGTTAAAGAAAACCCCATATTCTGCCATTCTCAGGTTGTTCCACAATTGTTTTTTTTAATCGAAACTGATAAAGATAAAAACACATAACAACTCTAAATTACGCAAAACTAAACTCACTCATAAAATAACAAAGTTCAACAAGTCAGCAAACAAAAACAAGTTAGTTAGAATGGGTCTAAAAAGTTTAGAAGTTAGCCTCCTTATTCAGCCATTATGGAGTGAAGAGATCCAGAATGCGTTTCAAGAGAACTTAAACTTTTTAAGCCACCACTCTAAAAGCAAAGATTAGAAAATATTACCTGCGGTGAAAGAAACAACCTGAAAAAAAACTCAAAAGAAATGACATAAAAAAACTCAAATAAACACAATAAAGAGAAAGGAAATGAAAATGAAGCAAACCAGTAGATATAGATTACAGATGGAGCGTTAAATCCAGTTTACGCCTCTTATCGCCTTCTCCAAACCAATCTATCCGAGATATTGTTGGATCAGGCGAATAGATGAATGCTTGTAATTTGTCAATTAACTCCCCTGCAGTTGAAGCTGTAACCAGGATTTGCCTCGCCGACTGTGAGATGAAGTTTCTTTCTACTGCTTGATCAAGAAAAGACAACAAACATCAAAAAAATTATTGACATTTAACAAACCAATGGGTTTCCGATGGATGTTTAGCTATGCCCAAGAGGTGATTTGAGATATCTCCTCTAATGTACCATAACCACCGGGCAAAGCTATAAATGCATCAGATTTAATGACCATATGTGCAATACGCTCATGCATACTAGAAACCTGTAACTCTTCCCCCATGGGGTTGCCTACGATATCTCGTACAGCTAATGGTTTAGGGATAATGCCGAGAACTTTGCTTCCTCCAAAGGATGCAGCTGTCGACACACACCCCATTAACCCAAGACTACCCCCTCCATAAATCAAATGAATACCCCTCGCAGCTAATGTCCTACCAAGATCAAGAGCTGCTGTTGTAAACTCTCAATCTTTACCAAATTGCGATCCACAAAATACGCATATATTTTGGAATCGCCGAATTGGTGTTTTCTCCATTTCTAAAAGTGCTCTAAACTTGTGCAAGACCATGATGTACGTTAGGTATTATGCGATTCAAGTGCAAGACAGGTTATAAAATGACATTTCAAAATATGCAGCATGGATATAAACACACGTAAAACTCTAAAATTTGACACATGGGGACATAATTTCGGTGGGAGTTGCTCGATGCAGATTTATCGCCCCAAAATTTGAAAAAATGAGATATGCTTTCGGCGAGGTTTGACAAAACCTACACACTTGTCTCCCACGTGAAGCATGGAAAATGGAGATACACTTCGGCGGGGGTTGACAAAACCCCCACACTTGTCTCCCACGTGAAGCATAAAAAATAGAGATACACTTTCGGTGGAGGTTGACAAAACCTCCACACTTGTCTCCCACGTGTATTTATGCCATAGGGTAGTCATATGGTTTGTCAAAAAGAAAACTTGAAATTAAAACAAACAAAATCAACAAACAACAACAACACAAAAACAACATTGATAATCAGATCAAACGAAACAAGAAAACAATTCTACAACAACAACACACATTCAAATATACAAGTAGTTGTGATTGTGGCTCACATCTTCCTCTGGTTTTACGTGCAGTAACGGCTGAAACGCCTTCTATGAGTCGGGGATTTGCTTCCCATCCAGTTTTCTTATAAACTGGCAAACAGGGTCGTTTTTAGTCAGATTCCCTAGACTATAACACTGCAATTCATCAGGAAATTGTGTCCATAGATTAAGCAATTCACGCTGAACAAGTCCACAAGAATGTGACTCGAGAGTTAACAAAACATTATCCAGCGACTCATTACTCAAACCATTCTTAATAAATGAAAGTTTATCTTCTCTAGTCCTGGACACAAAACCTAATGAACGACAAGTCTGGTTACAATTCCATCTAGCACATTTATAACATACTTGTAACCCTTTCGCTCTTCGCCTCTTGGCGTAGTAGCTCTTTCCTAGACCAGGCATGTATTTTGCGAGATTAATGTCCAGCTCACCGGACAATCTCACCTTGGCTTCGATAAGCCATCGGATATCAGCAGGCACATTTAGGAGCATCAATGCCCAAAGTCTAGTCATCCGTACTTTATATATTTTAAACACAGCATTTGAGGAAGTGAAGGGAAATATTTACGAAGGTTCGATAGAAAGATATCAGCATCCATTGAAGACCAGAAAAGGAGAGATATTACCGATAATGCGATTGAGTTTGTTCTTCTCCCAGATATGCACGTTTCAAAACATTCGAACAATGGCTTCAACTCCCGTTTGAATGTTTCCTCAAGCTGTTGCACAATTGAACTCGAAGAACGGAATAATCAAATTAAACACAAGAAAAGAAACGAAAAGAAAAGAAAATAGAGATCACATAAAAGAAATAAAACTCACAATAAGCAAATGAAAGGTACCCCCCCCCCCCCCCCTAAAAAACAAAACAACAAAGCAAATAAGACAAATGGCAAAGAGGAGATGAAAACCTGATCAATTATAATAGCCCATGAGAGGAATCTCCTCGAAAACACAAATAATTGATCAATACTACTCTTTTCTTTGTCTCTTTTTATTTAATTTTTCCCCCACCCAAAAACATTGGGTTGCCGATCAATAAGCGCTTGGGTTAACGTCCTCAGCCTGACGTTATCTGTCCTCACCCATCAAGATAAGTTGGCTCGTAGAGAGGTACCTCATCGATGTCCTGCATCACTGAATTCTCATAATAAGGCTTCAACCTATGCCCATTCACCTTGAATACTTTATCCGTTTTTAAGCTCTTGATTTCCACTGCACCATGGGGAAAAACATTAGTAATAACAAAAGGTCTAACCCATCGAGATCGTAATTTACTTGGAAATAACTTGAGGCGAGAATGAAATAAAAGAACTTTCTGTCCCACTTCAAAATTCTTCATGGAGATCATTTTATCATGAAATGCCTTAGTTCTCTCCTTGTAAATTCTGGAATTCTCATAGGCATCATTTCTAAGTTCTTCCAATTCTTGCAGTTGAAGCTTCCGTTGTTCTCCAGTAGCATCCATCTCCATGTTACAAAGCTTTACTGCCCACCATGCTTTGTGTTCGAGCTCTAATGGAAGGTGACACGGCTTACCATAGACTAACCTATACGGAGACATCCCAATAGGTGTCTTGTAAGCAGTTCGGTAGGCCTCAAAAGGCATCAATTCAATTCGTAGGCTCCAACCTCTTTTTATCTACTCGGAATTCAATGTCTTCTCGAGAAGGACTGAAGGGGACACAGGACTTCGCCGATTGAAACTTCAACTTGACCCGACTAGTTGATGGATGATTGCGTCGTAGACACCTGTGAGTGTGTTTATGTATTTCTTGAGCAAGGCTTCAAATGATCGGTGCAGAAGTGTGTCCCTCTATCGGTTATCATGGCTCTTGGTGTTCCAAATCTCGCAAAAATGTTAGATTTCACAAAATCTACAACAACTTTAGAATCATTAGTTCTCGTAGCTTTTGCTTCCACCCATTAAGAAACATAATCCACAGCAAGTATAATGTAAACATTACCAAAAGATGAAGGAAAAGGACCCATGAAATCAATACCCCACACATAAAAAATCTCAACAACAAGTATAGGGGTTTGTGGCATTTGATTTTTCGCACTTAAATTACCTGTCCTTTGACAACAGTCACAAGCTTTGAAAAATAGATATGCATCTTTGAACAATGATGGCCAGTAGAATCCACAATCAAGAACTTTCAGGGCTGTTCTTTTTGGTCCGAAGTGACCGCCACATGCATAAGAATGACAGAAGGTCAAAATTGAATTAAATTCAGATTCAGAAACACACCTTCTTCTCACTTGATCAGAACAATGCTTCCATAAGTATGGATCATCCCATATGTAATATTTGGCAATGTTTTGAATCTTGTCTCTTTGAGCTCGAGTCAAGTCATGTGGTAGCTTCTTGGTAACTAAGTAATTAACAATATCTGCATACCAAGGGGCTGCTACATGTAGAGACAGCAATTGTTCATCCAGAAAACTTTCTTGTAATGGCAGTACATCCTCGTCATGGACAATGCGACTAAGATGGTCTGCAACTAAGTTTTCACTTCCCTCCTTATCTTTGATCTCCAAGTCAAATTCCTGTAAAAGGAGTATCCACCTGATAAGCCTTGGTTTTGCATCTTTCTTTGTGAGCACGTATCTCAAAGCTGCATGATCAGAATAAACGGTTACTTTAGTACCAATCAAATAAGATCGAAACTTTTCTAAAGCAAAAATAACCGCTACCAGCTCTTTCTCAGTGGTAGAATAATTAAGTTAAGCATCATTTAAAGTCCGAGATGCGTAGTAAATGGCATGTGAAATTTTGCCAATTCGTTGACCCAAAACGGCACCCACAACATAGTCACTTGCATCGCACATGATCTCGAATGGATGATCCCAATTTGGAGATTGGATTATTGGAGCCGAAGTCAAGAGTTCCTTCAGTTTCTCAAATGCCTCTTTGCATTTTTCATCAAATTCAAAGGCCACATCATTATGTAATTATCTGCATAGGGGCAATGCTATCTTCGAGAAATCTTTGATGAATCTACGATAAAAAACTGCATGACCAAGAAACGAACGAATATCCCGCACACTTGTGGGAGGTGGTAAGGAACATATAAGATCTGTCTTGGATTTATCAACCTCTATACCCTAGCAGAAATAACATGTCCCAAAACTATACCCTGATCTACCATAAAATGACATTTCTCCCAATTCAGAACAAGGGTAGTTTCTATACATCTTTAAAGTATAAGGGTAAGGTTATCAACGCATTTATCAAAAGAATCACCAAAAACACTAAAGTCATCCATAAATACCTCAATAATGTTTTCAACATAATCAGAGAAAATACTTACCATACACCTTTGGAAAGTGGCAGGGGCATTGCAAAGACCGAATGGCATGCGTCGATAGGCAAATGTACCGAATGGGCATGTGAATGTAGTTTTCTCTTGATCCTCAGGGGCAATGACAATCTGATTATATCCTGAATAGCCATCAAGAAAACAATAATGAGAATGACCTGCTAATCTCTCCAGCATTTGATCAATGAATGGCAAAGGAAAGTGATCCTTGCGAGTTGCAGAATTGAGCTTTCGATAATCAATACAAACTCGCCACCCGGTTTGGATACGAGTGGGAACTAGCTCATTATTGTCATTCTTAACCACCGTAACACCAGATTTCTTCGGAACAACTTGGACTGGACTCACCCACTTGCTGTCCGAAATTGGATAAATCACCCCCACATCTAACAATTTCAGGATTTCTTTCTTGACAACTTCCATCATGGGAGGATTCAACCTCCGCTGTGCTTCTCTAGTGGGCTTGGATCCCTCTTCTAACAAGATGCGGTGCATGCATACGATTGGACTAATACCTTTGATGTCAGCGACTATCCACCCAATGGCCGTTTTGTGATCTCGGAGCACTCAAATGAGTTTCTCTTCTTGTAATGGTGTAAGACCCTTTGCTATTATGACTGGCAAAGTATCTTTCTCACCTAGGAATACATGCTTCAAATGATCTGGAAGAGGCTTAAGCTCTAAGGCAGGTGCTTTCATCACGAAAGGTAGAAGTTTCTCATTAGATAAAGGCAATTCAATGTACGAAACATCATACCTGTTTGTGGTGATAGCCATAGTCTCATCCAAGCTTGCCACAGCTTCCTCCACTTCTTTAGACACTTGTATCAACTTCCTCGATTCTCTGGAATTTTCTGCCCCAATGTGCTCACTAATGGCTACTTCCAATGCATCCTTGCGAGTTAACTCAAAAAGTTGTTGTGCCAAAGAATCGATAACATCCACTGCGAAAACAGAATGCAAGTCACTAGGGTACCTCATTGCCTCAAAAATATTGAAACGAATCGACACCTTGCCAATCAAAACTCAATGGCTGAGATTGCCCCCCCCCAATTTTTCATGAACATCAATCTTCGTTCGGGCAGCTTTCAAGAATGGCCTCCCCAAAAGAATCGGTGTTGGATTGGGAGATGTCTCATCCTCCATTTCCAGAACATAGAAGTCTGCTGGAAAAACCAATTGATTTACCTGCACAAGCACATCTTCCACAACTCCTTTAGGATATGCATTAGAATGATCAGCAAGTTGAATTACAATACCAGTTTTCGCAAGGGGTCCAAGATTCAAAGAAGCATAAATAGAATATGGCATGACATTAATAGATGCTCCTAAATCCAACATAGCTCTTTCAAACTTGGTATTACCAATGGTGCATGGAATGGTGAACGTACCTGGATCTTTGCATTTCGGAGGAATTTTTCTTTGCAATACAGCTGAAAACATTTTCCCCCACACTTACCTTCTCATTTCCTTTCAACTTCCTCTTGTTGGTGCATAACTCTTTGAGAAATTTTGCATAACGAGGGACTTGCTTGATAGCATCCAGAAGTGGTATGTTTACCTCGATCTTGCGAAAAGTTTCCAGGATTTCTTGTTCTTGTTCCTCCTTCTTTGATTTTGCAAATCTGCTAGGAAAAGGTGGAGGAGTAACATATGAAGGAATATGCGTTTTAGGATTTACCTTAGAAGATGATGTTTTATTCATGGTGGGAGTGGTGTCATCCCCTTCATCAGTTTGTGATTTCTTTGGTGGAATCTCTAAGTGCTTCCCACTTCTCAAAGTTACAGCACTAGCATTCTCTCTTGGATTGATCACCGGCTGAGAAGGTAATTTTCCTGAGCTTTGACTCTCAAATTTGCTCATGTTAGTGGCCAATTGTTCCATTTGATTTTCCAGGTTTTGGATACTTGCCCTAGTTTCCTGCTGAAATTGCATTGTGTTAGTGGCAAGTGCTTTAACAATATTCTGGAGAGACATACCTGAATTTTGTGGAGCTGGTTGTGGTTGTGCTTGAAATGGTTGCTGCACCCTTGGTTGATTGAAACCTGATGGTCGATTTGGTATGGCATTTGGGGCAATTGGTTGATGATTCCCATATCTTAAATTAGGGTGATCTCTCCATCCAGCATTGTAAGTATTGGAGAAAGGGTCATACCTTTGCCTTGGTTGTCCTGGAAATCCTCCCATGGCATTTGCTTGTTCTGTATCTCCTTCTTGCAAAGTTGGACACATGTCGGTTGGATGGTCCATGGCAGAACATACTCCACATGCATAAGATTGCTGCATATGTCCTACAGCCATTTTTTTTACAAGAGAGGTAAGTTCATAAAGTTGTTGTTCAATGTTTGAAGTACTTACCTCATTTACTCTTTTTGGTAGTTGTGGCTCAAATTGACTGTTGAATTGTTGGGAGTTCGCTGCCATGTCACTAATCAAACGTCTTCCAACGTTCGGTGTTTTATTAACAAGTGCTCCACCACTAGCAGCATCAATGATACTCCTTTCCATTGGTAAGAGACCCTCATAGAAATATTGAATTAGGAGTCCATCACTAATTGGGTGGTTTGGACAGCTAGCACATAACCTTTTAAATCTCTCCCAATATTCATGAAGTGATTCTCCATTGTGTTGTCGAATGCCACTAATATCTTTTCTACTATTTGTAACTTTCGAGGCTGGAAAGTATTTCTCCAAAAAGAGTTTACTCATCTCATTCCAAGTGGTAATGGTACCTGGTGGTAGGTAGTATAACCAATCCTTTGCCGAATCTGCTAATGAGAATGGGAAAGCTCTCAATTTAATTTGCTCTTCAGAAACGCCGGTTGGCTTCATACTTGAGCATACCACATTAAATTCTTTGAGGTGTTTGTTCGGATCCTCTCCTGCAAAACCATGAAATGTAGGCAAGAGATGAATCAGTCCAGATTTAAGTTCAAAAACTATCTCAAAATTGGTGCTTATGCATAGCGGTTGTTGATCAATAATTGGAGCCGCTAACTCCTTAAGAGTCTGATCGTTTTCCATCGCCATTGCTTCCGATTCAGATTTGATTGAACTGCAAGAAGATGGGAGGGAAGTATGTCGTGCAAGGTCAAATTCTGGAGGTGGAGTTGAAATTGAACGATTTAGTCTTAAATTCGAGGATTGGCGAAACTCCTTAATTCTCTTAAGTCGCAGATCCGCTTCTCCCTCGGACATAAAAGCCTAAACACAAACAATCAGAAAATAACAATCAAGAATCAGTAGTAAAAACAGAATAACAAATTGATTAGAAAATCAATCCCCGGCAACGGCGCCAAAAAATTGATGCGTTCGAAACTAGCAAGTATACTAGTCGCACAAGTAATAAAGTGATAAGTAGATATCGTTCCCACGAGGATTGATTCTAATTGAATTGTTATTTTCCAGCAATAATAAACTAAACAGGGGGGGTTTTGTTGATTGATTAACTAAACTTAATACGAAAGCAAATGAAGAATAACACAAAGCAAAGTTAAATGGAGTGAAAAATCAATGAGAGACATTTGGTTAAGAGTTCATTCTCTGCCACAAGATATGAATTTGTGAATTAACATAGAATTGTAATCCAATTACAGCATTGAAGTTATCAACCGTAGATAATAACAAGCTCTATTACCCCAATCTTTCCTTACTTTGTTGTTAAATAAAACAAGCTCTTTATTTAATCTCTATCCATTAAAAAACCTAGAACAAGCTCTC
>SNVD02015460.1:0-11801 GCA_013180625.2 Boswellia sacra | reverse complement strand
ATTTCACATTTTAATTTTGTTCTCGCCAAAAAGATAATAATTATTATTTTGTAAAGATGTTTGATGCTTTGTATATCCTGAATAAAGAAGAATGAATTAGAAAAAGTAAAAGAAACAAGAGAAAGAAAAAGAAAATGATGATTGATTTTTAATAACAATTGTATTTCTTATGTGTATATGTGGTATTGATGTAGCTGTTTGGCACACCTCGTTTTTTGATAGTTGTATGCTCACTGTTTTACAGCTAATTAGAGATTGTTCAGCATGTGGCTTCATATGATAGTGACATCTAATATTTATTGTACTTACCAAGTGAACCAAGATATAAATATATATATGTGTGTGTGGGCGTGTGCGCGTGTGCGTCAAGCCACTATGGTGATTTATTCTAGGCTTGGATTTGGTCTGCTCAGATTTCATGCTTCTTAATTACTCGCTTTTTTTTACTCGCTTTTTTCTTTCCTTCGTAATATTTCCTGGGTAGTATCATTTATGAGGCTAAACCTTTTGTGAAGATCATCAGGAGAGATATGTCAGGCGAAAAAGGTTTTGTACAAATTAATATCCGGTCTTCACTCCTCTATTTCTATCCACATAGCTGCTGATTATCTTCTTGATGAAACAGCCAATGTGGCTGGCATTTTCGATCCTACTATTCGACTCTTTATTATGTATTTTTATATTTTACCATCTGATTTTAATATTCAAACATGATTTCTAACTCGGAGCAAAGATTTGATTTTACAGGTGTTTCCACATTGCAGTATATATTTGTACTGTGTCTGTTGTCTTCGATGAATGATCCAAATCATCATTTCTTCCACCACATTCTTAATTCATATATATCTAATATGAAGGCAAGAATGATTAACAACTTCGACCTTGCTTTAAAAAAATAGAATTCTAGGTGCACCATTAAAGCTTTTTATTTACTAGAAAGGGAAATAGAAATAGTAACTGCAAGATTAATTATTGTTGTTGATGTTGTTATTTTGTTATTATCGTTAGTATTATTATTGTTTTCTTGTTGATGTCTGCGTCACCTACTTCCCTTGGGATCTTTGTCGCTATCTTTCTGTGTAGTTGGTTGTGATGTCTATTCCTTATGTAAAATTAACTTGCCTATGAAGAAAGTAAGATAAACGGTTGACTTGACTTATTGAATTATCTTGATTGAATGCATGAACTATGCAAGATAAGAGTCAATCTTAATAGTGTTGCCAATATAAAAATTCTCAAGGAATTTAATCTGTTTTTTTTTTTTGGAAAAATTACTATTCACATAAAAAGAAAAGAGAAAGTACAAAATATGAGGGGCATACCCCAAGAAGAGTACCTAGGACTCACAAGTCCAAAAGGAAATAACAAAGCCTAAAGGCCTCAAACAAACAAACGGAACATAGAGCCGAAGGCCCCGAACAAAACAGAAGATGGCGTATAGGCCTAAAACCAACCACAACGAAGCTATCATCACCATAAACAACAAAACAAAAGGGCGCATTTGCCCAATTAAACAAAATAAAATTCAAAAAATGAACTAACGATGAAGTCCCCATATGGCACGAAGCTGAGGAGTGATCACGTACTTGGCTTCAATGGTTAGAAACCGAGAGCGAAACAAAGCAAAAATCTCATCAATCACTTGACGACGAGTCCAATGACGCTGTTGATACACATGATCATTCCTCTCATACCATAGAAAATAAACTGTAGCAGAAAAGACCAAACGTCCAAGGATATGCCCAAAATTCTTCCTGCCCTGAAGATGAAAAGAAGCCCAATGAAGGAGAGAGAGCCAACCAAAAGATGGCCAAACAATGAGGGTCTTAGCTGAAATCTCCCCCCATACAGAAGATGAGAAAGGACAGCTAAAGAAAAGATGATCGTGAGTCTCATTTGATGAAGCACAGAGAACACAGCCCGAAGAAGATAACATGCCATGATGCCGTAGCTGATCCATAGTACGGAGACGACCCAATGAGGCGAGCCAAAGAATAAAAGAGTGCCTTGGAACATGGCCAGGGAACCAAAGAAGATGATGAAAGGAGTTCACTGATCGTCTACTCCGTAATAATTCCTATGCTGAGTCAATGGAGAAAACACCAGAGGTGTGACCCTTCCAAACAATATTATTAGGAGTCCCCATCATAGGTCGGATGTTGACAGAGTCCCAAACCCGTCCAAGGACCGGGCCACCATCAGGAAAAGCCCAATCCCCATCCCGAATAACAGTTGAGACCTTTACATCTGAGGGAAGACCTGTAGATGATAGAGTCCTGAAAGAAAACAAATCACAAAGACGTCTCTGTGGCAACCAGTAATCCTGCCAAAGTGAGGTATCACATCCATCTCCAATACAAGAGATAAATTTACCCCTACACCAATCCCGACTGTGCAAAATCTTCCTCCAAGGCTAGGAGGCTCCAGAAGTAACCCGAACCTGCCAAAACGAGCGACCCCGAAGGAGTATCTTATGAACCCAAGAAGACCATGTGGAAGACTTGTTAGAAAGAAGTCTCCAAACATGCTTCAGAATAACAGCACGATTCCACTCCTTCACTCGCTTAATTCCCAATCCCCCTTCCTTCAATGGATAGCAAACCGAATCCCAAGCTACTTTGGCCCCAGAACGAGACAAAGAGGTCCCTTTCCAGAGGAAAGCAGCCAGAATACCCTCGATCTTCCATACCACAACTGTCAGTAATATGAACATAGATGACCAGTAGACCTAGATGGAAAATAGTATCGACTTAATCAATTGGAGACGGCCAACATAAGTCAGTATAGTATCGACAGAATTTGTTCTATCAATGGAGCACAATTTGAAAGGTGCAATCTGGTGCTGATCAGAGGCACCCCCAAATATCAGACCGGCAAACTCCCCACTTGAAAACTCAAGATGGATTGTAATACCGCTCGATCCTCATCATTGACTCCGGAAAAGAAGACATGACTCTTGGCTGAATTCGTAACTAAACCAGAGAGCTCTACAAACTCCTGCAAAGCAGCACAAACCACCCTAACAGAGCCCACATCTGCCCTGCAAAAAACCATCAGATCATCTGCAAAACAAAGATAAGTAAGAGAAATCTGCTGGCATCTCTAATGGTAACGAAAACCAGGCTGCTGAGAGGTCTCCTGAAGAATACCACTCAAACCCTCCATGGCTAACACAAAAAAGGTATGGTGACAACGGATCACCCTATCGAACACCTCTAGAGGTGGGAAAGAAACCATGAAGCTCTCCATTTAAAGCAATCGAGAAATGTGCAGAAGACATGCAGGTCGCAATCCATCGAACCATACACTTTGGAATACCAATCGTCCTTAACCCCAAAAGGATGAAATCCCAACTGACAGTATCAAAAGCTTTGCGTATATCCACCTTTAGAGCGCACCGAGGAGGCGAATGCCCAAGTTGGTAATTATGCATGAGCACTTGAGTCAATAGAATGGCATCAGAGATCCTCTGACCTAGGACAAAAGCAGATTGTGAACTCCCAATTACATCGGTAAGACTGCTTTGAACCGATTCACAATCACTTTGGAGATGCACTTGTAAAGTACATTACAACAAGAGATTGGTCGAAAATCACTCATAGTTCTCAGAGACTCAACCTTGGGGACCAAGGCAATCCTAGTGGCATTAACACACTTCGGCATCCGGCAAGTCGCGAAGAAGTAGCGTACAGCAGCCTTAAACTCCACACTAATAATATCCCAAGCCCTTTTGAAGAACAGAGAGGTATACCCATCTGGTCTTGGAGCTTTATCATTGGGAATTGAAAATAAAGCTGACCTGATCTCATCATCAGTAATAGGGCACACCAAAGAAGGTAGCATCTCCTCATAAACTCTTCCGGAGAAAAACTGAGAAGCATCTACAAGAGAAGGGCGAGAAGGAGCTGTAAGCAATTTCTGAAAATACCTCACAGCTAGATGATCTAAGTCACCTCGATCTGTAACAATGGTACCATCCTCATCCTCAAGCTGATGAATCTGATTCCTGACCTGTTTATGGATCAGAGACTTGTGAAAGAACTTGATATTCTGATCACCCAAAGAGAGCCATTGGATCCTTGACCTCTGTCGAAAGAAAGCCTCTTCATCCCTGCACAACTGGGACTACTACTTAACAAAATCCCTCTCAGCCAAAATACAATTTGGGGAATAAGGGATCTCATCCATAATAGCCTGAGTCGCGGCCCACTGAGCCCTAACCTCAATTACCCTACTAGAGATGTGACTAGAAGCCTTGGCATGCAAAGTCTTAAACTCACGTTTCAACAAACCCAATTTCTGCGTGATTCGAAACATAGGATCCCCGTCGATAGGCTCGACCACACTCTCTGAACAATCTCCAAGAAATCTTCTCGGTCAGCCCAAAAGTTCAAAAATTTAAAAGGACTGAAGGTCTGTCTCCAAACCTAATGACCATAGCACTGTGATCAGAAGCATCCGTGGAAGAATCTCAGAAGCTGTGTTGGCCAAGTCAAGAACCATGAAGCGCTGCCAAAACTCCAATCAAGAGTTCGAAGAATAGTATGCTCTCCCTGCTGCCCATTATGTCAGGTATACCGGAGCCCAACAGATGTTAGAGCTCTGATAAAGTCCCATAACTGTCGTCGAACACTTGGATTGTTAGAGCCATAAACAAAGATCAAACCGAAAGAAACCCCATCTGATAATCTGGTAGTCCGACAAACGATCCATTGTGGAGAAGACAGCAAACTAATCAAACTGTACAAAGTAGGATCCCAACACACCAACACTCTACAAGCAATTGACTCAATGGCATTGGAAAAGAACTTCCAAGAAGGACAAATATCTGAAACAACTGAAGCAAGGTCTCGCTGATCAACCTTAGTCTCTAAGAGACCAATCAAACCTAAAAAATACTTAGAAATCCAGTTTCTAACTGCCTGCTGCGTAGAGAAGCCATTAAGGCCTCTAATGTTCCAACTTCCTATGATAGGAAACTGGAAAAATCTCATACCTCAATAAATAAATCATCGGAGGCGCATGGCCCCTCTACCCCCATTGCCACCCTTTTTACTCCGAACCTTTTTACCCTGACCAGTAGGACAGATAGGAACAGTGGTAGGTGGTCGACTGTCCAAAGGTGCCACAGTGGATTTTGGAGAATCCGGGGTAATAAACCTCTCCGGAGGATGAATCCCTGAAGAATCAGGCAAAGCAGCTATAGGGCTAAAAGAGCACTTCAGAATCTGATTCTGCTGTGCTTCAATAGGAGATAGTGAATCAGACTCAGAATCTGAACCCTTGGCTGTAACCTTACCTAACTTGTTAAAGATCATATCAATCGAATTTGTCTCTGTACTCACTACATCTGAAGTTAGTAGAGTAAGAGGTCCAGCTGGTGTGGAATCAGTAGCAATACCTTTACCCTTATCTCGTATAACTAGAGTTACATGAGTAGCAATAATCAGATCCTGACTAGTCTCAATATGAACTACTGTTGCAACAGCATTGTCATTAGTATTCCCCTTGTCTAGCAAGACAGGGGCTATATTAGTAACTGGCGCCTCGACCTCTATAGGAGCAGAAGGCACAACAGGCACAGGACAGGTATGCCCAAATAAACAACACTTGGAACAGCGTTTAGATTTCCATTCATATTTCACTCTGATCTTGATAGGCTCAAAGGATAGCTTACATCAGATATCAAAGTCCTGCACTGAAGAATTTTCTGCATCTATCTCAACACAAACCTTGGCATAGGATAACCTAGTGCGCTCAGAAGTCATCCTGTCACAAGATATTGGTCGACCAACCATACTAGAAACAGCACTGAGTGCTCTGGTTGACCACAATGGAAATGGTAGTCCATGTAACTGAACCCAGACTGGGATCCTGGAAATCCTACTCTGGTCAAAAGAGAAATGAGGATTCCACTGTTGGAGGATGATGTGCTTCCCACCAAACATCCAAGGCCCTCTCTCTAAAATATCATGAATGATGCGTTCGAAACTAGCAAGTATAATAGTCGCACAAGTAATAAAGTGATAAGTAGATATCGTTCCCACGAGGATTGATTCTAATTGAATTTGTTATTTTCCAGCAATAATAAACTAAACAGGGGTGGTTTTGTTGATTGATTAACTAAACTTAATACGAAAGCAAATGAAGAATAACACAAAGCAAAGTTAATGGAGTGAAAAATCAATGAGAGACACTTGGTTAAGATTTCATTCTCTGCCACAAGATATGAATTTGTGAATTAACATAGAATTGTAATCCAATTACAGCATTGAAGTTATCAACCGTAGATAACAATAAGCTCTGTGATCCCAATCTTTCCTTACTTTGTTGTTAAATAAAACAAGCTCTTTATTTAATCTCTATCCATTAAACAACCTAGAACAAGCTCTCTAAGTTTAATTCAATAGAAGCATTACGATGAGAAAGATAGGTTGATCTACGCAATAATCACACAAGTTCGGATTATTTAACCTAGGTTGTATTTTCCAATTGCAATCTATGATCACAATTTTGCTAATAATGATTGGAAATTCATGACAATTACGGATCAAGATTTCTAATCTAGCAAAAGACAACAACAGATTATATTCAGTTGGCCATTCCAAATACAATCAGTAAGCAATCATAAGCATTAGATATGGGAAAATACAAGCAACTTCAATTAGAGAATTGGATAACAATTTCTTACACAATCAACTCACAAAATCCATATCAAGGGCTTTGAAATCACCCTCAACCAATTCAAATTTAGTTAGACATATTCAATCAGAATAACAAATACAATACAGAGAAATTCCAGAATTGAAAAGGAAAGAAAGAACTTAGCAAATTCTTTGAAAATCTTCTTTGTAGATGAATCTTCTTGGAATTGTAGTTCCTCCTCTTTCAAAATCTCTTTCTCCTTCAAGAACTCCAAGGGATGAGAGAAATCCAGAAATGCAGCCTCCTCACACGTTTTCCCCTCTTCAAGTTATGAAAATAAAACCCTAAAATGTGTTTAAATACTCTGCTACAGTAACTTGCTACAGTGCCCCGTATTTAATAACATGCTACAGTGATATATGGAATTACAAATATACACTTCTCATACTATTTTTATCACAACTTTCGGTACACTACATAAATTCGTGAACCGTAAATTTCTCCGAAAAATAGACTTCGAGAGCTTTTCAATGGTATATAGCATGTTATTCGGTTAATTGTATATCGATACAATCAACTCCGAGAAATTGGTTGATTAGCAGAGATGAAAATGAAGAGTTTTACTTCATTTTTGTGCAAGTTGCTCCAAAACTCCTACAAACATCAAAACTATACAAAAACATAAAAATACCAAGGAATATAGCAAAGAAACATGGACGAATTGATATAAAAGTAATACATAAATAGACACCTATCAAATTCCCCCACACTTAGACTTTGCTAGTCCTCGAGCAACTAAAATGATATGAAACAAAACTATACCGAAACAGAATCAAAGAAAAATTAAAACACACAAATGCTTCATCTTGCAAATAGGCCTCAAAGATCGTACTTAATTATAACCCATGGAAAACTTCAAAATAATGCACTTGATCAAGAATTTTATCTCAAAGATTAGTTTCGCTTCACTTCAATTCCTCAAGTGTGTGTGTGTAGAGCCATTATCACCTAATCACTTGTAACCCGGATGAGTTTATGCTTAAAAATGAATCATATTTAATAGTGAAGATGTGTGTATAAATGAACTCCATAGGCCTGCTTTTCAAGTCACTCCCACTAATGTAGACATGTACAACACCAAGGATCAAGTAGGACTTTATTAAGCTTGTAACGTTTGGCTTGGGTGAAGGTATGATAAAGGATATTAATTTGGCTCAAATCACCCACAAACACATAAATCATTCAAGACTATGTAGAGCTCAACCCTATAACACAACTTCATTTCAATTCACCAGGTTACTCCCCCAAACTTTTTTAGAACACTCAATCTTTTTTTTTTTTTTTTTGCAGAAAACAAAAGAAAACTACACCCCCACACTTTGTTGTTTCATTCTTTTTAAGAACACTTAAGGGTATAGATCTCTTATTCTTCTTCTTTTGTTCTCCTTTTTTTTCTTTTTTTCTTTTTTTTTTCTTACACTCCCCTCTCACACCCCCCCCCCCCCACACACACACACACACATAAACAACATATTGTCCTCAATGTGTAAGTACATGGACGATAAGTACAGATTACCTTTTTTTCTTTTTTCTTTTTTTTTACAAACACAATATAACTCACTTGCATTGCTCATAACACATCCCAACCTCCTCTAACTTCCCAAAACCAGAACATAGCTCAAAATTTAATTGTGAATGATCTACATGCTCATAGGTAAGGGATAAACTGTTTGGAATAAAGTCATTTGAGGTTAGGAAATCTTTTAGTGAGTTAACAAAGAAAAAGGCTTACAGAGGCTCAAAGGGGTAACTAGGGATCAATTTCAGTCAAGGTTGGCTATTAAGGCTCAAACGGTCCAAAGATGGCCTAATCATTTCCCCAATGTTGCACAGTCTAGGATTTCGCCTCGAGTGACCATCAAACAAGTTCTAGAATTCATTGAAATCTGAAGAAACATTTAAATTACATAAACTTTCTCTAAGTGAACAAAATAACTCAGTGATAATAGCTCAGTGCTCAATGTTGTGCAAGGAATCAAAAGCAAAGCGAAAACCAATAAACATTTCAAGCAAACAGATCCATGCATCATTTATCATTTTCCAAGAGTTATTCTTAATTCAATCATTATCTTATCATCGACCCACAAAATGCCAGAAAAGAGGTACGTGACGTTGTTACACCTGAGTCAAGATTGTATATTTCAACAATCCTTAGGACCAGTAGCCCACAGACTTAAGGTTTCCAGCCTATATACCTCTATTATGAAAGAACAAAACAAGAAACAAGACACTTCAAACAATATGAAATAAACAAACTACAGATTTATTGAGAGAGAAAGCGTTTCAAGAGTTAAGAAAACCCCATATTCTGCCATTCTCAGGTTTTTCCACAATGTTTTTTTTTTTTTCAAATCAAAACTGATAAAGACAAAAAACACACAACAACTCAAAATTACATAAAACTAAACTTACTCAGAAAATAATAAAGTCCAACAAATCAGCAAACACAAACAAGTCAGTTAGAATGGGTCTAAAAAGTTTAGAAGTTTGCCTCCTTATTCAGCAATTATGGATTGAAGAGATCCAGAATGCGTTTCAAGAGAACTTGAACTTTTTAAGCCACCACTCTAAAAACCGAGATTAAAAAATATTACCTGGGACGAAAGAAATAACCTGAAAAAGCTCAAAAGAAACGACATGAAAAATCTCAAATAAACACACTAAAAAGAAAACAAACAAAAACGAAGCAAAGCAATAGATAGAGATTACAGATGGAGCGTTAAATCCAGTCTACGCCTTTTATTGCCTTCTCCAAACCAATCTATCCGAGCCGTTGTTGGATCAGGCGAATAGACGAATGCTTGTAATTTGTCAATTAACTCCCCTGCAGTTGAAGCTATAAGCAGGATTTGCCTCGCTGACTATGAGATGAAGTTTTTTTCTACTGCTTGATCAAGAAAAGACAACAAACCATCAAAAAAATTATTGACATTTAACAAACCAATGGGTTTCCGATGGATGTTTAGCTGTGCCCAAGAGGTGATTTGAAATATCTCCTCTAATTTACCATAACCACCCGGTAAAGCTATAAATGCATCGGACTTAACAACCATATGTGCAATACGCTCATGCATACTAGAGACCTGTAACTCTCCCCCGATTGTGTTTTTTCCCTTTTTTTTTTTTTTTTTTTTGCCTATGATATCTAGCACAGCTAATGGTTTAGGAATAATGCCGAGAACTTTACTTCCTCCCAAGGATGCAGCTGTCGACACACACCCCATTAACCCAAGACTACCCCCTCCATAAATCAAATGAATACCCCTCGCAGCTAATGTCCTACCCAGATCAAGAGCTGCTGTTGTAAACTCTCCATCTTTACCAAATTGCGATCCACAAAATACGCATATATTTGGAATCGCCGAATTGGTGTTTTCTCCATTTCTAAAAGTGCTCTAAACTTGTGCAAGACAATGATGTACGTTAGGTATTATGCAATTCAAGTGCAAGACAGGTTATAAAATGACATTTGAGAATATGCAAAATGGATATATACACACGTAAAACTCTCAAATTTGACACATTGGGACATAATTTCGGTGGGGGTTGCTCGATGCAGATTTATCGCCCCCAAGATTTGAAAAAATGAGATATGCTTTCGACGAGGTTTGACAAAACCTACACACTTGTCTCCCACGTGAAGCATGGAAAATGGAGATACACTTTCGGCGGGGGTTGACAAAACCCCCACACTTGTCTCCCACGTGAAGCATTAAAAATGGAGATACACTTCGGTGGAGGTTGACAAAACCTCCACAGTTGTCTCCCACGTGTGCTTATGTCATGGGGTAGTCATATGGTTTGTCAAAAAGAAAACTTGAAATTAAAACAAACAAAATCAACAAACAACAACAACACAAAAACAACATTGATAATCAGATCAAATGAAACAAGGAAAAAAAATTCGAGAACAACAACACACATTCAAATATACAAGTAGTTGTGATTGTGGCTCACATCTTCCTCTGGTTTACGTCCAGTAACGGCTGAAACGCCTTCTATGAGTCGGGGATTTGCTTCCCATCCAGTTTTCTTATAAACTGGCAAACAGGGTAGTTTTTAGTCAGATTCCCTAGACTATAACACTGCAATTCATCACGAAATTGTGTCCATAGATTAAGCAATTCACGCTGAACAAGTCCATAAGAATGTGACTCAAGAGTTAACAAAACATTATCCAGCGACTCATTACTCAAACCATTCTTAATAAACGAAAGTTTATCTTCTCTATTCTTGGACACAAAAACCTAATGAACGACAAGTCTGGTTACAATTCCATCTAGCACATTTATAACATACTTGTAACCTTTTCGCTCTTCGCCTCTTGGCGTAGTAGCTTTTCCCTAGACTAGGCATATATTTTGCGAGATTAATGTCAGGCTCACCGGACAATCTTACCTTGGCTTCGATAAGCCATCGGATATCCGCAGGCAGATTTAAGAGCATCAATACCCAAAGTCTAGTCATCCGTACTTTATAAATTTTAAACATAGCATTTTGAGGAAGTGAAGGGAAATATTTACGAAGGTTCGATAGAAAGATATCAGCATCCATTGAAGAGGAGAAAAGGAGAGATATTATCGATAATGCGATTGAATTTGTTCTTCTCCCAGATATGCACGTTTCAAACCGTCGGGCAATGGCTTCAACTCCCGTTTGAATGTTTCCTCAAGCTGTTGGACAACTGAACTCGAAGCACGGAATAATCCAATTAAACACAAGAAAAGAAAAGAAAAGAAAAGAAAATAGAGACACATAAAAGAAATAAAAACACAAGAGCAAACGAAAGTCAAAAATAAATAACAAAGAAACAAATGAGCCAGATGGCAAAGAGAGATAAAACCTGATCAATTACGTTCGATAAAGCCTATGAGAGGAATCTCCTCGAGACACAAAAATTGATCATCATTACCTTCTTTTCTTCTTCTCTTTTTATTTATTTTTCAAAAACATTGGGTTGACTCCCAATAAGCGCTTGGTTTAACATCCTCAGCCTGACGTTATCTACCCTCACCCATCAAGATAAGTTGGCTCGTAGAGAGGTACCTCATCGATGTCCTGCATCACTGAATTCTCATAGTAAGGCTTCAACATGT
>SNVD02015458.1:0-11822 GCA_013180625.2 Boswellia sacra | reverse complement strand
AGAAAGGATCATACCATTGCCTCGTTTGTCCTGGAAATCCACCCATGGCATTGGCTTGTTCCATATATTCTTTTTGTAAAGTTGGATACATGTCGATTGGATGCTCCATCGTAGAATATATCCCACATTCATAAGATTTTTGCATATCTCCTACAGCCATGTTTTACACAAGAGAGGTTAGCTCAGAAAGTTGTTGTTCAATGTTCGGAGTGCTTACCTCATTTACTCTCCATGGTACTTGTGACTCAAATCCGCTACTGAAGTGATAGAAGTTTACTGCCATGTTGTCTAAACACAAACAATCAGAAAAGAAAAACAAAGAAAATATGAATCAACAATGAAAACAAAATAACAAATCGATTAGAAAATCAATCCCCGGCAACGGCGCCAAAAACTTGATGCGTTCGAAACTAGCAAGTATACTAGTCGCACAAGTAATAAAGTGATGAGTGAGATATCGTTCCCACGAGGATTGATTCTAATTAAATTTGTTATTCGAAAGCAAAAACAGAGTAAATGGGGGGGTTTTGTTGATTGATTAACTAAGTGAAATAATAATGCAAAGGAAGAATAACAAAACAGAAAGTTAATTCGAATGAAAAATCAATGAGAGAAAGCTGGTTTAGGGATCCTTCTCTAGCACAAGATATGGATTTGCGAATTAATTGTAGAATTGTCATCTAATTACAGCATTGAAGTTATCAACCGTAGATAATAACAAGCTCTATTACCCCAATCTTTCCTTACTTTGTTGTTAAATAAAACAAGCTCGTTATTTAATCTCTATCCATTAAACAACCTAGAACAAGCTCTCTGAGTTTAATTCAATGGATGCATTATGATAAGAAAGATAGGTTGACCTAAGCAATAAACACACAAGCTCGGATTATTTAACTTAGGTTATATTCTCCAATTGCAATCTCTGATCACAATTTTGCTACGAATGATTAGAAATTCAAGACAATTACGGATCAAGATTTCTAGTCTAGCAATAAATCACAACCAGATTATATTCAGTTGGCCACTCAAATACAATCAGCAAGCAATCATAAGCATTAAAAATGGGAGAATACAAGCAACTTCAATTAGAGAATTGGATAACAATTCCTTACACAATCAAATTACAAAAACCATATCAGGGGCTTTGAAATCACCCTCAACCAATTCAGATTCAGTTACACATGTTTAAGAACGTGGTAAATACAATACAACATGGAGACATTCCAGAAAATGAAAGGGAAGGGAAAAACTTAGCAAAATTTGATGTAATTCTCTTTGGATTGTAGTTCTTCCTCTTTCCAAGCTTCCTTTCTCCTTCAAGAACTCCAAGAGATGAAAGAATTCCAGAGCTGCAGCCTCCACCACGTTTTCCCTCCTTCAAGTTATGAAAATAAAACCCTAAAATGTGTTTAAATACTCTGCTACAGTAACGTGCTACAGTGTCCCGTATTATACATGCTATAGTGATGTGTGGAATTACATTTCTACACTTCTCACACTGTTTTGATTACAACTTTCGGTACACTGAAGGGATTCATACACCGTAAATTTCTCCAAAAAGTAGACTTCGAGAGCTTTTCAACGGTATATGATATGTCATCGGGTCCATTGTATATCAATACAATTAAATCCGAGAAGATGGTTGACTAGCAGAGGTGAAAATGACGGGTTTTACTCCATGTTTGTGCAAGTTGCTCCAAAACTCCTACAAACATCAAAACCACACAAAAACATAAAAATACCAAGGAATATAGCAAAGAAACATGGACGAATTGATATGAAAATGATATATAAATCGACACTTATCACTAAAACATAGAAACAAGACATTCAAACAAAATGAAATAACACAAACTAAATTGATTTATGAGAGAGAATGCGTTTCAAGAGTTAAGAAAACCACTATATTCTGCTTCTTCAGGTTTTCCACAATGTTTTTTTTCTTGAAGCGAAACTGATAAAAATGAACAAAAACACACCAACAACTCGAAAATAAATAAAACTAAACTTACTCAGAAAATAATAAAGACAAAAAAAAATCAGTAAACACAATACACACATGTTCAGTAGAAATGGGTCTAAAAAGTTTAGAAGTTAGCTCCTTATTCAGCCATTATAGATTAAAGAGATCCATAATGCGTTTCAAGAGGACTTAAACTTTTTAAGCCAACACTCTAAAAACCAAGATTAGAAAATATTACCTGGGAGGAAAGAAACAACCTGAAAAATCTCAAAATAAATAACATGAAAAACTTCAAATAAACACAATAAAAAGAAAGCAAACAAAAACGAAGCAAACCAGCAAATGGAGATTACAGATGGAGGGTTAAATCCAGTTTACGCCTCTTATTGCCTTCTCCAAACCAATCAATCCGAGCTGTGGTTGGATCAGGCGAATAGACGAATTCTTGTAGTTTGTCAATTAACTCCCCTGCCGTTGAAGCTGTAACAAGGATTTGCCTCGCTGATGGTGAGATAAAAATTTTTTTCTACAGCTTGATTAAGAAAAGACAACAAACCATCAAAAAAGTTATTGACATTTAACAAACCAATGGGTTTTTTATGGATGTTTAGCTGTGCCCAAGAGGTGATTTGAAATATCTCCTCTAATGTGTCATAACCACCGGGTAAAGCTATAAATGCATCGGACTTAACAATCATATGTGCAATACGCTCATGCATACTAGAGACTTGTAACTCTTCCCCGATTGTGTTGCCTACGATATCTCGCACAGTAATGGTTTAGGGATAATGCCGAGAACTTTGCTCCCTCCTAGGGATGCAGCTGTCGACACACACCCCATTAACCCAAGACTACCCCCTCCATAAATCAAATGAATACCCCTCGCAGATAATGTCCTACCAAGATCAAGAGCTGCTGTGGTAAACTCTCCATCTTTACCAAATTGCGATCCGCAAAATACGCATATATTGCGAAATCACCGAATTGGTGTTTTCTCCATTTCTACAAGTGCTCTAATCTTGTGTAAGACACGTTAGATATTATGCTTTTCAATTGCAAGACAGGTTATGGAATGATATATGAAAATATGCAGAATGTATATATACACCCATAAAACTCTCAAATTTTGACACATGGGGACATACTTTCGGTGGGGGTTGCTCGATGCAGATTTATCGCCCCAAGATTTGAAAAAATGAGATATGCTTTCGGCGAGGGTTGACAAAACCTACACACTTGTCTCCCACGTGAAGCATGGAAAATGGAGATACACTTTCGGCGGGGGTTGACAAAACCCCCACACTTGTCTCCCACATAAAGCATAAAAAATAGAGATACACTTTCGGTGGAGGTTGACAAAACCTCAACACTTGTCTCCCACGTGTACTTATGCCATAGGGTAGTCATATGGTTTGTCAAAAAGAAAACTTGAAATTAAAAAAAACAAAATCAACAGACAACAACAACAACACAAAAACAATATTGATAATCAGATCAAACGAAACAAGAAAAAAATTCGACAACAACAACACACATTCAAATATACAAGTAGTTGTGATTGTAGCTCACATCTTCCTCTGGTTTTACGTCCAGTAACGGCTGAAACGCCTCTATGAGTCGGGGGATTTGCTTCCCATCCAGTTTTCTTATAAACTGGCAAACAGGGTCGTTTTAAGTCAGATTCCCTAGACTATAACACTGCAATTCATCACGAAATTGTGTCCATAGATTAAGCAATTCACGCGGAACAAGTCCACAAGAATGTGACTCGAGAGTTAACAAAACATTATCCAGCAACTCATTACTCAAACCATTCTTAATAAATGAAAGTTTATCTTCTCTATTCCTGGACGCAAAACCTAATGAACGACAAGTCTGGTTACAATTCCATCTAGCACAATTATAACATACTTGTAACCTTTTCGCTCTTCGCCTCTTGGCGTAGTAGCTCTTTCCTAGACCAGGCATGTATTTTGCGAGATTAATGTCCGGCTCACCGGACAATCTCACCTTGGCTTCGATAAGCCATCGGATATCCGCAGGCACATTTAGGAGCATCAACGCCCAAAGTCTAGTCATTCGTACTGTATAAATTTTAAACACAGCATTTTGAGGAAGTGAAGGGAAATATTTACGAAGGTTACGGTCAGATAAGAAGCATCAGCATACATGAAGAGAGAAAAGAAAGATAATTAACAGTAATCGTTTTTTTTTTCTGTCATTGGAGTCTATTCCTCTCCAAGAATATGTACGCTCCAAACCTTCAAGCAATGGTTCAATTACTTTGTTGTCGGATTATCCTCAAGACTGACACAATTTGATGTAGGCACCTACGAATGGAATCTCCTCGAGACACAAAAATCGATCATTATTACCCTATTTTATTTTTCTTTTCTTTTTTTTAATTTATTTTGCAAAAACATTGGGTTGCCTCCCAATAAGCGCTTGGTTTAACGTCCTCAGCCCGACGTTGGTTCTATCATGAGAGGGTCTAATCTCTGCTGTGCTTCTCTAGTAGGCTTGGATCCTTCTTCCAACAAGAATTGGTGCATGCATATGGCTGGGCCTTGGATGTTAGCAATCGTCCACCCAATAGCTATTTTTGTGATCTGTAAGTATTCGGACGAGTTTCTCTTCTTGTATTCGTGCAAGGCCCATTTCCATTGTAATTGGCAAAGTATCATTCTCACCCAAGAATCCATGATTCAAATGATCTGGTAGTGACTTAAGCTCAAGGTATTGGCTTTCATCATAGAAGGAAGAAGTTTCTCATTAGATAAAGTAAATTGAATGTACAAAACATCATGCCTATTTGTGGTTATTGCTATGGTCTCATCTAAGCTTGCCACAGCTTCCTCAATTTCTTTGGACACTTGTATCAAAATTCCTGACTCATTGGAATTTTCCGTCCTTATATGCTCACTAATAGCTACATCCAATCCATTCTTGCGAGTAACTCAAAATATTGTTGTGGCAAAGAATCAACAACGTCAACTGCAAAAACAGAATGTAAGTCACTAGAGTAACTCATTGCCTCAAAAATATTGAAACATATCACCTTGCCATCAAACTCTATGATGAGAGTGCTATCATGAACATCAATCTTGGTTCTAACAGTCTTCGAGAATGGTCTCCTTAAAAGAATCGAAGTTGGATTAGGAGATGTCTCATCCTCTATTTCAAGGACATAGAAGTTTGCTGGGAAAAACAATGGATTCACCTGCACAAGCACATCTTCCACAACTCCTTTGGGATATGCATTAGAACGATCAGCAAGTTGAAATGGTAAGTATGTCAATTTTGCCAAGGTCCAAAATTTAAAGAAGCATAAATAGAATATGGCATGATGTTAATAGATGCTTCTAAATCTAACATAACTCTTTCAAACTTGGTTTTACGCATGGTGCATGGCATGGTAAACGTACCTGGATCTTTGCATTTTGGAGGAATTTTCCTTTGCAATACAGCTGAAACATCTTCCCCCACACTTACTTTCTCATTTCTTTTTAACTTTCTTTTGCTGGTGCATAACTTCTTGAGACATTTTGTATAATGAGGTACTTGCTCGATAGCATCCAGAAGTGGTATATTTAACTCGATTTTGTGAGAAGTTTCCAGGATTTCTTGTTCTTGTTCCTCCTTCTTCGATTTTGCAAATCTACTAGAAAAAAGTGGAGGAGACACATATGAAGGAATGGGAGTTATAGGATTTACCTGAGAAGTCAGTGTTTTGTTCATGGTGGAAGTGGTGTCATCTCCTTCATCAGTTTGTGATTTCTTTGGCAGGACATCTAATTGCTCGTCATTTTGCAAAGTTATCGCACAAGAATTCTCTCTTGGATTGATCACCGTTTGACAAGATAATTCTTCTGAGCCTTGGCCCTCGAATTTGCTCATGCTAGCGGCCAATTGTCCCATTTGATTTGCCAGGTTTTGGATACTTGCCCCAGTTTCCTGCTGGAATTGCATTGTGTTAGTGGCAAGTGCATTAATAATATCCTGGAGTGACATACCTGAGTTTTCTGGAGTTGGTTGTGGTGCTGGTTGTGGCATTAGTGGTGGTTGCATTTGAAATGGTTGCTGCACTCTAGGTTGATTGAAACCTTGTGACCGATTTGGTATCACATTTGGAGTGATTGGTTGACGATTCCAGTAACTGAAATTATGGTGATCTTCCCATCCAGCATTGTAAGTGTTAGAGAAAGGATCATACCATTGCTTTGTTTGTCCTAGAAATCCACCCATGGCATTGGCTTGTTCCATATATTCTTCTTGTAAAGTTGGATACATGTCGATTGGATGCTCCATTGTAGAATATATCCCACATTCATAAGATTTTTGCATATGTCCTACAACCATGTTTTCCACAAGAGAGGTTAGCTCAGAAAGTTGTTGTTCAATGTTCGGAGTGCTTACCTCATTTACTCTCGATGGTACTTGTGGCTCAAATCCGCTACTGAATTGATAGAAGTTTACTGCCATGTTGTCTAAACACAAACAATCAGAAAAGAAAAACAAAAAAAATACAAATCAATAATGAAAACAAAATAACAAATCGATTAGAAAATCAATCCCCGGCAACGGCGCCAAAAACTTGATGCGTTCGAAACTAGCAAGTATACTAGTCGCACAAGTAATAAAGTGATAAGTAAGATATCGTTCCCACGAGGACTGATTCTAATTGAATTTGTTATTTCCAGCAACAATTAACTAAATGGGGGGGTTTGTTGGTTGATTAACTAGATGAAAAACTGAATACGATGGTAATTAATGAATAACACAATGCAAACTTAATTGAAATGGGAAAAAATCAATGAGAGAAACCTGGTTAAGGGATCCTTCTCTACCATAAGATATGAATTTACGAATTAATTGTAGAATTATCATCCAATTACACCATTGAAATTATCAACCGTAGATAACAACAAGCTCTGTTATCCCAATCTTTCCTTACTTTATTGTTAAACAAAACAGGCTCTTTATTTAATCTCTATCCATTAAACAACCTAGAACAAGCTCTCTAAATTTAATTCAATGGATGCATTACGAGAAGAAAGATAGGTTGATTTAAGCAATAAACACACAAGCTCGGATTATTTAACTTAGGTTGTATTCTCCAATTTCAATCTCTGATCACAATTTTGCTACTAAGGATTAGAAATTCAAGACAATTACGGATCAAGATTTCTAGTCTAGCAATAAATAACAACCAGATTATATTCAGTTGGCCACTCAAATACAATCAGCAAGCAATCATAAGCATTAAATATGGGAGAATACAAGCAACTTCAATTAGAGAATTGGATAACAATTCCTTACACAATCAACTTACAAAAACCATATCAGGGGCTTTGAAATCACCCTAAACCAATTAAGATTCAGTTACACATGTTTAAGAACGTGGTAAATACAATACAACATGGAGACATTCTAGAAATTGAAAGGGAAGGGAAAAACTTAGCAAATTTGATGTAATTCTCTTTGGATTGTAGTTCTTCCTCTTTCCAAGCTTCCTTTCTCCTTTAAGAACTCTAGGAGATGAAAGAATTCCAGAGCGGCAGCCTCCACCACGTTCTCCCCTCTTCAAGTTATGAAAATAAAACCCTAAAATGTGTTTAAATACTCTGCTACAGTAACCTGCTACAGTGTCCCGTATATACATGCTACAGTGATTTGTGGAATTACATTTCTATACTTCTCACACTGTTTTGATTACAACTTTTGGTACACTGAATGGATTTATAAACCGTAAATTTCTCCAGTAAATAGACTCGAGAGCTTTCCAACGGTATATAATATGTCATCGGGTTCATTGTATATCAATACAATTAAATCCGAGAATATGGTTGACTAGCAGAGGTGAAAATGAAGGGTTTACTCCATTTTTGTGCAAGTTGCTCCAAAACTCCTACAAATATCAAAACCACACAAAAACAGTAAAATACCAAGGAATATAGTAAAGAAACATGGACGAATTGATATGAAAATGATATATAATTAGACGCCTATCAATGGTCTTACCACCTTTTAGTTTTGCTTTACATTTGAATGATCGATAGTACCGCCTACCATCTTAACTTTTATTTGTTGATATTATCTTGTCATTTATTTAAATCGTTCATATCATATTTGCTTACCTTATAGCCGCTAAATCCCCTTCCTCATGGATCGACCCCGGTCTCACTGGGTTTATTACTTCGACACTCATATACTTGGGAGATGATCCTATTTTTGGATATGTCAAGTTTTTGGTGCTGTTGCTAGGGAAGGTAAAATTCGGCGTACAAAATTGTAAGTATTCCCTTTTCTCTCTCTTTTTTTTTTTTTAAAGATCTTAATTTTTCCTTTTGTCTGCTCATCTTTTCTTTCCTTTTCTTTTTGGAAATTGCATGAAAATTTGTTTACGCATATCTAGTGGTAGATTTGTTCGGAAAACATCATCTTCCTTAGAAAACATGGCTGATAATCAAGCGGAAAGGTTCGTGGATGAAAGGGACAATCGTTCCCAACAAAATGATCAAAACCAACCAAGAACCCTCAGAGATTACATGAATTCAGTAAGGACTAGTGCACCATCTTGTGTGGTTTCTCCTCCCGATGCAATCCATTTCAATTTCAAACTGAGTTTTGTTCGACTTTTACCCATCTTTTATGGCCTTGATATGGAGAATCCATATTTGCATTTAATAATCTTTGAAAAGGTATGTAACTTCTACAGTGACCCAAATTGTAGCATAAATACCATTAGATTAAAGCTTTTTCCTTTTTCTTTAAAAGATAAATATAGAACATGGCTACCAAATTTGAGGTCAAGTTCCATCAGTTCATGGGATGAGATGAAATAACAATTTTTAAAAAAAAATTTTCTTGCCCATAGAACAAATTCTCTTAAAAGACAAATCTCCTCACTCAAAAACAAGGAGAAACCCTTTACCAATGTTGGGATAGGTGTAAAGTATTATTTAATACCTATCCTCATCATGGTTTTGAAACTTGGAGAATAGTTGCACACTTCTATGAAAGGTTAACACCTCAAGATAGACAACTAGTAGAGCTAATGTGTAACAGAGAATTTGGAGATAAAGACCCTGAGGAAGCACTTGACTACCTAGATTCCTTAGTAGACAAAGCCCAAAATTGGGACACTACTGGCACTTATGAGGCACCAAGCAAAGCCCCAACCTCGACATCCAATAGAGGCATTTACAATCTTAGGGCAGACCATGACCTTTAAGCCAAATATGCATCCCTAGCTAGAAAAGTCGAGGCTTTATAAATGAAAAAGAGTGGTCAATTGAATTCTATTCAAGAAATTGTCTGTCGCATTTGTAATGATAATGACCATCCTATTGATAAGTGCCCAACTTTACTCTCCTTTAGGGAATGTCTCCATGAACAAGCTAATGCCTTGAACACTTTCAAAAGGTCAAATCACAATCCATACTCATAAACCTACAATCCCGATTGGAGAAATCATCCAAATTTTACTTGGAAAAACGATAATCATGCATAATCTTCATAAGTCCCTTTTCAAACACGTCAAAATTTTCAAAATTCTCATGATCACGCATATGCTTCTCCTTCTAAGAATGATCTTGAAGAGACATTACATTCATTCATTATAAAGCAAGAGACTTTCAATAGTCAAACTGCTTAAACATTAGCAAATTTGTCAGACACTCTTGCAAAATTTGCATCTACATCTAGCATCTAAGAAAAAAAGAAATTTCCTTCTCAAACATTGCAAAACCCTAAAGATCAATCTAACTCAAATGCAGGGAGTTCAAGTAGCCATTATTTGGACCAAGCCAAATCAGTCATGACCCTTTGCAATGGTAAGGTTGTTAAAAAACACATTTCTAAACCTTATGAGAAAGAAGAAGAATCGATCTGTAAAGGTCAGGAAGAGGTTACCAAATCAACACCTAACGAAGAAGAATTCAAATCCCCATCTGTGCCTTCATTTCCTTAAGCATTAGCCACACAAAAGAAGCCAACTGACAATTCTGAAATCTTTAAAATTTTCAAACAAGTAAAGGTCAACATTTCTTTGCTAGATGTGATCAAACAGGCACCTTCTTATGCAAAATTTTTGAAAGATTTGTGCACTGTGAAAAGAAAACTGAATGTGAAAAATAACGTCTTTTTAGCTGAGCAAGTTAGTGCTATTCTTCAAAACAATAATACAGTGAAATATAGGGATCTAGGTTGTCCTATGATTTCATGTGTTATTAGAGACCATAAAATCAAACAAGCTTTACTTGATCTTGGTGCTAGTGTAAATTTGCTTCCATACTCGGTTTTTCAGAAACTCAATCTAGGTGAGTTAAAATCGACTTCTGTGATTCTTTTGCTTGCTGATAGATCAGTTAAAGTGCCAAGAGAAGTAGTAGAAGATGTGTTAGTTCAAGTAGATAAATTCATTTATCCAGTGGATTTTATCGTCATGGATACACAACCGGTGGAAGTATGTAATTCAATTCCTATCATTTTAGGGCATCCATTTCTAGCTACCTCTAATGCTTTGATTAATTGCAGGAATGGAGTCATGAAGCTATCATTCAGAAACATGACATTGGAACTTAACATTTTTAATATATGCAAACAACCACATGAAGAAGATGATGAAATTGAGGAGGCCAATATGATTGAAACTATTGTGGAAGACCACATCCAAAAAAAAGGTTCTTTTGATCTTTTGGAATCCTATTTAGTCAATTCATTAGAATCAAGTATGGAACTAGAGTTTGATTATTTTGATACATGTTCTTTACTGGATTGTGCACAGGTGATAGAAAAAGACTCGAAATCACGATTTGAAGAATTGGGACAAATGAATGAAAGCAGGTAATAGGAAGCTCCCGAGTTAGAACTGAAGCCCTTACCTGAGGGACTAAAATACGCATATCTTAGGGAGAATCAGACATATCCGGTGGTAATTTCTTCATCCCTCACAAGCAAGCAACAAGGTAAGTTGATACACATACTTAAAAGGCATAAAAATGCAATCGGATGGACTTTAAAAGACATAAAAGGCATTAACCCTTTGATTTGTACACATAGAATATATTTAGAAGAAAATGCCAAAACATCCCAACAACCTCAAAGGAGATTAAATACCCATATGAAAGAGGTCATTAGGGCTGAAGTTTTCAAACTACTTGATGTGGGAATTATCTACCCTATTTCTGATGGTAAGTGGGTAAGCTCTACATAAGTAGTACCTAAGAAATCTGGCATTACAGTAATAAAAAATTAGAAAGGTGAATCATTACCAACTCGTGTCTCATCTAGTTGGAGTTTGTGCATTGATTATAGAAAATTAAATGCTGTCACCAGAAAAGACCAGTCCTTACCATTCCTTGATCAAATTCTAGAAAGAATAGCAGGGCACTCCTACTACTACTTTCTCGATGGATACTCAGGCTATTATCAAATTCCCATTACACTTGAAGACCAAGAAAAGACCACATTCACGTGCCCTTTTGGCACTTTTGCATTTAGAAGGATGCCTTTTGGACTTTGTAATCGCCAACTACTTTTCAACGATGCATGTTAAGCATTTTCAGTGACATGGTTGAGCATTGTTTGGAAGTTTTCATGGATGATTTAATTGTCTTTGGTAACTCTTTTGATAATTATCTTGAAACCTTAGAAAAAGTCCTAAAAAGGTGTGTAGAAAAAGGTCTTATTTTGAATTAAGAAAACTGTCATTATACGGTGACTTTGGGAATTTTCTTAGGTCATGTGGTGTCTTCTAAGGGAATTGAAGTGGATAAAGCAAAAGTGGAATTAATTTCCTATTTGTCTCCACCAAAAACAGTTAAAGAGGTTCGTTCATTCTTAGGGCATGCTGGAT